>VWPU01020714.1:0-48284 GCA_013398955.1 Callaeas wilsoni
GAGCGGAGCGGAGCGGAGCGCGGCGGCTGCCGCTGCCTGGATGCCAGAAGCGCCTCTGGAGCCAGCGGCCGGCGGCACCCGGGAGGGCCCGGGAGAGGAGGAGGAGGAGGAGGCGACGGCAGCGGCGGAGGAGGAGGACTTCGGGCGCGGAGGGGAGGAAGCAGGCAGCGCTTGCCATGGCCTCCAACTTTAACGATATAGTCAAGCAGGGCTACGTAAAAATCCGCAGCAGGAAGCTGGGGGTGAGTTCTTTCTCCCTTCGCCGGCCCTGCCCGGGGCGGGGGCGAGGCGCTGGGTGTCGCCTCGCCGGCCTGGGGGGCGGTGGTGCCCCGGGCCGGGGCCGCCAGCGCGGGGTGCGGCGACCTGCTGCCGCTAGTACTGCTGCTGCCGCTGGTGCTGGTGCTGCTGCCGCTGATGCTGGTGCTGCTACCGCTGGTGCTGCTGCCGCTAGTGCTGCTGCCGCTGCCGGGGCTTGGACTTCGCTCCCAGCTCCGGAAGGGTCGGTGGGGGATGCGCTGCCACTGCGCTTCGGAGAGAGCTGGCTGCTCCCCTCTCCGGGAAGGCGCCGCTGCTCCCTTCTGTCTCAGCGATCGCCCGCCAGGGTCACTGTCCGCGAAAAGCTGCGCCCCGTGCCCCCGTTCCTGCTCGAGTCCCCAGCCCAGGCCGGGGCCGACACTCCCCTTTGGCCGTCCCTGCGCTCCCCTGTCCCTCGCCTTGCTGCCGCCGGCAAGGGCTTGGGTGGGGAGAGGAAGGCGCAGGCAGGATCTCTAAACTTTGTGTACAGAGTCTCCCTCTCTTTCTCCCTCCCATTTCGGAGAGGGATGTTTTCAATCAGGGCAGGGTCAGGAAACAGTCTGCTGGTACCGGAGTAACAGAGTGACGGAGAAAAGCGGGCGTGAAGGTGTGGTGGTGCTCTGCCCTAGGGCATGGGGGACTGGGAATGGGAGCCTGCAGCGCACCGGCGGCGGACGGAGAGGCAGCGGGGTGACAGCCTCATAAACCTAAAGGCAGATGAAGAGGCTGACAGTGATAAAAACTAGGGGCAATCTCTTAAGTGAGGGTGGCTGTTCGCAGTGCCCACCGGGATGCTCAGCGACGCCGTGTTATCAGATTGGCCATGGGCACTTTCCCTGAAGGGGTGCAGCACATTTTGAAAAGGCAATGAAGTTGGAGCAGTGTGTGTGCAGAGGTCAGGATTTTCTAAACTTCAGTCGGTCCCGGGAATCATCGATTTGGGCTGTCTTCTACCCTTTGTGAAAGAACAGGAATGCTTGCTTGCTTACACAGCTAGTGATGTTGCCAATAGCCCCGAAAGGTCCAAGTCCTTGTTGGCCTGAGGCTGGGAGGAGGTCTGATGTTCTTTGTGTTCTCTCTTTCAATTTTTCTTCAGGTGTGCAAAAAAGTGCAGGGTGTCTACCAGCTCTCCCTTCCAGGGGGGTGGTCCCTGCTTCCCCTGAAACCTAACAGCAGGGATCATGTGAAATCTGCCCTCCTCCAAGTCTTGCTCTGTGAGCTTATCACAGTGCTAATATTTATCCCCTCCTCCTCCTCCCCCTCTCTCCCTTCCCTCCCAGATGCTGTGCTTTGCTTGCAGACACAGTGTGCAGGATGGTGGGACACTAATCATAAATTGACCTTTGGAGCACTTTGGTGACTTGGCAGGGCTGTTAATTCCAAAAGAGCACAGGAGAGTTTGGTCCAAATCCTTAATAGTCTCAACTACAAACGTTTGAGGGATGGTGTAAATCCAAAGCGAATGGATGCTCTTGTGAATGCTTTTGCAACCCTGAAGTCACTCTGTGCATCAGTCAAGCATTAATCTTATCTGAAGAAGCAATTTCTAAGCCTTAGTTTGTTTCTGGCAGTCCTCTGCTTAACCTTTGCTCATCAGTTTTTCCCGTGCTCAGCAGTGTTATTGGATGGGCCTGACACAAAGCAGAGAGATGATGGTATTCCCATCACCTTGATGTTAGTAGTTGGAAGCAGAGTTAATCTATTTGGCTTGCAAATCTGGATTTGAAGCTATCTCAGTGCCCTTTAAGTGTGAAATTATGTATATACATATCTCTATGTATGCAGATACTTTTATATACCTATGTCTCTGGCGTATGTGCAACAAATGTAGAGTTCATATCACAGTACTGTTGGATGATACTTGCTGACCTGTGTAAAAAAAATTGTGAAGAGAGTGATACTTCATTGCAGAATGTCTTATGTAGCGTGAATATTTTGTTTTGAAGATGTTAATCTGATTTTTTTAAGGGGGACACATATAACTTTTTTTGCTTGGATATTTTTCATGGTCATGATGATTATCATACCTCTACACTAAGCAGAAGGGAACCAGTTCGTACGGTGTCTGCGGAGGATTTTCTCCAACTGAAGTGTGTGAGGGTGACAATTCAGACTATACAGCCTCAGGCAGGTGGTAGTATAAGCTTAAATATGACATATGGAAATGCACATCTGAATAAATCTATTAAATACCATTTAAAAGGGATTATATTTTATAGAAAATAGCATCAAAATTCAAGTGAATGTAATGGTTGAAAGGTATGAATATGTGTGTATATATCCATACCTAATTGGATTCTTGTGACTGAATATCTAAATTAATGCAATTTTTATTCACCAAGTGAAACATTCAAGGTCTGTATTTTTTTCGTTTATATCTGTCTCCAAGTCCAAACCTTAATGACTTACACTGGAGCCATCATAATGTATGCAAATACAGCAGTTTTCAGGGATATAAATGTCTACTAGCAAACGAATATTTTTAACCTCCAAAAATACAAAAGTACTGAAAAGAGGGAAGAGAGCAGTGGGTTCTGGAAACTAACGCTAAGATAATTTTTGAATATGGCAATAGAATTTTATCTCTTGCTAGTTATGTTTCATTCTTACACAAAGTTACTGGGGTAGCTTTTTTTGGTCATCAGAGTCTACATTCTTTGAATATTTCAAAGTCTCCTGAAAAGCAGATTGATTAAAACTTGGAGAGCTGAGGTGTCTAATACCAATTTTAGTGCTAGACTTGGGCAATAAAACTAATTCTAACCTTTAGGCTGCTAGCCAATTCATTACGGAAATTCTTCCAATTCAGCTTTTATTCTGTCTTGTTTTGTGACTGACGGAGCCCTGGCTAGGAATCAAATGGAAAATACTTCAATAGTATATTTTCATTTTATTGGAAAAAACCCCACAACAAGAAGCTTTCATTTGGGGAGATCTTTCTGGTAGAATTTAGTTTTTCAGAATTTGATTTACAAAGTAGTAAATCTTCATCTAATTGTAAAATAGAAATCTTTATGAATTTTTTTAACAAGGTATAATGTTTACTTCTGACGTTTTACACCTATACCTTGCTTTAACTACTTGTTACCCTGTTTGCCTACTCCCCACCTACCTTCAGATTCCATTCATAGTATGCGTGAGGTCAGGACTCGAGCTGTTTTCCCATCAGTGATTGATTCTGTTCAGAAAAGTTATTTGAAGACAAAAATTCTGCCTAAATCTTGATGGAAATACATGACAAGAACTGTGAGAATTTGTCCTTACTTTTTTGTTTAGTGATACTTGATAATTAAATTTTATTTTGCCTGTTTTTTACTGTAATCCTTAAATGCTTGTTTACAGAAATTCATTAACAAGTAAATTGAGTGGTATGTTCTTCTGACAGTCCAGTATTTTCAAGTAGACCTCACTGTTCTGATACCTTTATGATGTGAAAGTTGCTTTTGTTGTAAGGTTGGATAGTCAGGTGAGGAGGTTACCAGCCTCTCTCTGTTGTTGTATTCTGACTCTGGGAATATCATGGTTTCTGCCATGGAGATATCAGGCCATGAAGAGACATCCAGCCTGTCTGACCACTTAGCCTGTTTCCTTACTTTTGTTAGGCATGAACTGTACGTGAAACTTTTCTCTGGTGCCTTGAAATGTCAAATATATGGTAAAGGCTGTGTAGCAGGCAAGCTCATGTGTATAAGTCACATCTTCATCAAGGTATCACAGTGTCTTTGAAACTTAGAAACTGTAGTCATTGAGGATGACTGTAATTAAAACATCTTTATAAAATCTGTTTCCCTGCAGCCTAAATATGCCTTTCTTTTCAGTGCCCTGGCATTCCTGCATTGTTTGATATTTTGCTTTTCTCTAATACTACATAAAGGAAATACTCATTCTTGCAGCCATTACATTTGACCTGTGTGACCCTTCTTTGAAATAAATTTGATTGTAATGTGGTGTGCTGTTCAGATCAGAATAGGTCATTTGTGTAGTGTGGAACAGGACTGTGCTGCCTTTGTTCTTTTGGAATCTTTCATACTTGTGTCACATTAAAATTCATATGACACAATTTTGTACTGCACTGGCTGTGCTTATAGGCTGAAACTTTCTTGTAGCAGATTGGAATCCCTTTGTTGCCTCCTAATAAACTAAGCTGTGAGGATTTCATGCCTTGCTGAAGTGCTGTTTCTTAGAAGAAAAACAATTTGATGTCACATTAGGAAGTCTAATTAAAAATGAACATTGTGTCACTTTGATAGTCTTGTTTTGACCCATATCAACCTTTAAAGTCATAATCTTATTGTTTGTTTGTTTTTGTCTTTTTTTCATCATGCCTTGGCCATAGAACAAAAGAATCCTATCACTTGGAAATTTGCACTCCGTTGGTTAATAATTACTAATTTTTCCGTGTTTTCACATACTAAGTGGAATTGTTTTCTGAGTGCTTCAGGTGTATTTATACTCTAATACACCTATCCGAAGAGAAAATTGTACCTGCCAGTCAGTCTTGATTGAGTAATAAATAGTAGGTTGCTCTTAGTAACCAAATTAGAAGTTTTACGATATAACCTCCCCCTGTTTTTTACCATACTTTTAGATCATTACAGGTACCTTCTCTGGTAAATGAACACAATGTTTCTCCTTCTGCTGTTAACCCTGTCCTCAATCAATCAGGCCTAACAATGCTATGATTACAAACCACTGATTGCAACATGGTTCCTCTTGAAATAATGCAGTATGTGTCTTACAAAATCGTAACATTCAATTGATATTTTGTGTATATTTTGGACGAAGAAGGCAAAGGGACCTGCAAAATGTCTTGGGTTTGAGATTACATTGATTGATCACACTGGCTCTGCAAGTGGGTCATGATGAATACAGAGGGCAAAGTAAAGGTTCTTCTATTTCTTTGAGTTGCCACAGCATATACTAAGAAACAAACAAACACAAGAAGAAGTACAGGCAAGTAGTGCAGCTGCAGTGGATATCCTTTCCACAGATTATTTTATATCATTATTATCTGTGGGAAAGGTGCTCGGCCTGATTGTAAGCACCGAGATTGCCTTTTATATAACTGCATCCTGACTGGTGATATAAACTGTGAGTTACGTCTTGGGGCATAAAGATAATTCAAATGAAACTAGTAAACCTTAATTCCTATTTATAATAAATTCATTTTAATTTTTATAAAGCTCCAGATGGACGGAATTTAGATTCCAGATTCCTTCCTTGTAAAGGAGTTTCTTTTTCACAATAGTTCAAGGTAACCTGAGATATGGAATTAAAAGGATTTCACCGTAATCCTGAAAAAGCTAGTCACTTTTGCTACTTAATGCTGAAAGTATAATTTAGAATACCAATAATTAGTGCTTTCAGTCTTCTTACTACAGTTATGCGAATGGATTTGAAGAATTAAAAGGAAAATACATGGATTTCCAATTCAGTCATTATGGAAAGAACAATCATCTTGAGCTTCTGTCCAGTTTTTATTGATTAAGCATATGGTAAAGGAAATTGAAAGAAGTATCTTGCAGCCATGGTAAATAAGGACAAAAAGTCCCACAACTTTTTATGCTAATGTTTGTGTTAAAGCAGCTTGTGAGTCAGGCTTGTGGTAAGCACTTTGAAGTTGCTGTGCTTCCCAGTTGATTCTCTTGATGTGCTTTTCCACCTCTTAATTCCCAAGAGGTGTGATAGCCAAAGGTCTAGTAGTTTTGTAATGGATGGCACTTACTTAAAGAGTCAAATAGTTCTCTTTTGTAGATAGCATATCACATCCATGTTATCAGTGGATTATAGATGCTTCTGTTCTTACTCTTGTGTGTAATACCATTAGCCTCAGTGAGATTACACCTTAGCTGTATGAAGATTACACAAAGAAGTGTTTGTACAGACTCTCTCTCTTTCACTTGCACATTGCGAGATGGTAAAATTTTATTGAGAATTTGTTTGCATCTCCTGTAAGACCATCTGGTTTTTTTCATTTAGGAGTCTCTAATTTTTGTCCTGTGACGGACGTTAAAACCTGATGAAAAGACCCAGCGAAAAGACCCTGAAGTCAGTTTAAGGAACCCATTAACTTTGGTGGCTTTGGTTCAGTGTCCACGTGGGAACATTAGCCACATGCATAGAACATGAATTTCCTTGTTGTAAAATGCCCTTCAAAGCCTACTCAAAGGAATTGTCCTTTCTGAAATTGGTAATTATGGAAGGAACATGCTCTATGAGTCCTTGAAATATACAAGGAATTATTCATGTAATTCCAGTAGTGAGTTTTCTTCCTAGTTTTTTAGAAATAATCTCTCTTCGAATCATTCATTCAGATTTTTGCAAGCAGTGCAAAATGCTTTATAGCTGTTGCCTGGCAACAGCATATTCAGGCAACAGCATATGTGAGTCAGTTATTAGTTATACGTTTATATATGTGACTGTGTATAGAGCATATATTGTAGATAGATACTAATGAGACATTTTTTAAAAAGCATGCTGTGAAATGCTCTTTTTAAAAATAATAAAATTTTGGGCTCTACGTTACCCTGGAAAGTTTGTCTTTCGTTTTAGGTTATGTGAATGATCAGCTAGCTGAACAGCTTTTCACAAATGTCATGATGTCGTTAATGTACTTCCATGCAGTCTGAGCGAGCAGTGTAAAATATTCTCTTTGTTGAAGGCAAGCAATATTTTATATGTATGGATGCTGAATTATATCCTTCACTGTTCTTTAAATTAATAATGTGTTATTGAACCAAAATGTGGATGTTTTACTGTGTACTGTAGCCTTTCATATATGTTATATTTAAAATAATAATTGTAAATTTTACACTTCAATTTTTGTTTTTATTCTTTGCAACTTGCAGTGCAGCTATAAGATTCAAAAAGATTGTGGTGTATTATTGTAATGAATCATCGTTTGGTTGAAATATTTTTTTTTTTCCAGAAAAAAATACAGACTTCAACTCTAAATACTATGAAATTTTTTGAAGAAAATCAATAAAGAAAAACAAGGAAACCTTTTACTACTGTGGAGAACGTTTTTATGTAGTAGGACAAAATTGCAAACTTATAAAAATTTTAGTGAGAGTGTGTGCAGTAACTGTCTGGACTCTTACACACATAAATGCTTACTTTCAATTAATATTTTTTTAGTATTCAGAAAACATGTTCACACATCATGTATGATGTGATTGATATCTGTGTGATTGATAAGTGCAGCTCGTAAACTACAATATCTGAAAACTTTGTACAAGTCAAGAGAGTTCCAAACAGTGAGATTTGCAGCTGGCATCAGAATTGAATCTACTGTCTCCAGGAGTACCCTTACTGAATAGAATAGGATAAGGTAGCTTTCTTGGAAAGAGTTTGGAAGAGTTTTGAAGATGGATATTAATTTTGAAGTCTACTTAGGAATTAAGGGAAGAAAAGATAAATGCAGTCTGTAAGTCTCCTTTTCAAAAGTGATCTCTACTGCAAAATAAGTCTTCCAGATTCTGATACTTTTTAACAATTGCAACATGTGAAACATGGCACTGCTGTCATACTGAGAGGTTACAAGCCCATGCAAATGGAGCCTCACAGGAATTACTGTTCACTTAAGATGCACATAAATTAGGAAGATAATTAAGGGAAGTGTGTAAATCTTTTAAAAGATTGATCTTCTTTCTCTCTGTTGTTCAGTTGCCAAAATGTCCCTCATCATCTCTGGCTTATCTGGGCTGAACTTTGGAAAGGTTGTATTCATTAATGTGTCAGTGAGGAATTAGAAGCACACAGCATTGACCAGACCCGGAGAAAAAAAGTTACACACTGTGTCTGCTGGAGGAAGGGCTCTTGGGCATATTTCTTTACCTGTTCATTGCAAAAAGAATTGATAGCAAAGTTTAGTATGGAAAGGTTGTCACCACTGAAGAACCAAATTATTACCATCTTTGAGAAAGAAGCCCTTGGTACTTCCAATACTCTTTGTTCCTGGATTTTTATTTGAGACAGTCTTGCTCCGAGGTACCCTGCCCTCAGAGTGAATTGGTATATTCTCATTCCTCATGCAAACACTTTTTTTTCCTGCAAAGAGAAAAGAGTGCATGAAGTCTTAAGGAATAAGAATACAAAAGAGTTTTCTGAATGAGTGGTCATAATTATTGGTTTTGTACAGTGCCTATAAAAAGGAGAAGGCTTCCATTTTAACTGAAGTTGACATGTTTGGTTATTAGTCGCTAGATTAGTATGATAATAATAAGGTGTATGATATGTATAATATATGTAATAGTATGACAATAAATACCCTAACAGCAAAGGGTGGAGGTTAATTTTTCATAGCTGTAGCAAGGTTACTAAAATAAAAGATATTTTACTGAGTTTTATTTTCTGTAGTTCTAGTATCTTAAACTACAGAATGAATCTTAGAGCTTTTTGCACTGTTGATGAAATAACCTCTTTAGAGAAGACAAAAATCTTTGTACTGACATGTTGGACTCCATATTAGAAAAGTTAAATTTTAGTCTTTTGCAGAGATGTAATTTGTAATCTTGAGCACTTTGATTCATTCCAGCCTTATTCTCAATTATACTAAGCCCACTGTACACTACATAAATTAAATTTAGAGCTGTGTTAAAGCCCCTTATACTGCCAGCGTAGTGAATGCTGTTAGTGTAAATGGGAAACAGGCTTGCTGAGCTTAACTTTTCTGTTTCTAAAATTAGTATAATCTCTTTTCACCTGTCATTGCTTTATTTTGTCTGTCTCAACTATAAACTCATGGTAAGTTTTCCTTTAAAATGGGTAGGTTGGCTAATGCTGACTGGGGTCTAAATATTACTAAGTGCTACAACTCTATAGAAAACACTGAAATAATTCATATTTTGTTTTTAGTAATTCGAATTTCATAACCATGGAATGGCTGAGGTTGAAAGGGACCTCTGGAGGTCACCTGATCCATCCTCTCTCTCAGGCAGGGTCACTGTCTATTTTGATGTTGTATGAAGACTTTTGGTTGAAAAAGTAGACTTGGTTGTGTTTGATTGAATTCTTCTATGGATTTTTTTATTTTACTTAGGATTTGTTCAGGTATCTGTAATTTAATTTTTGTATCTAAAGAAGGAAAATATTGTGCATTTTCCCTCCAGATCTTACTGATAGAAATGATTGCTCATCAGTTTTCAGTTTTCTTCTTAGAAACAAGTGTCAGAAATAGGAAAGCGAGAAGTCTGAAGCTGATAACTTTGATAGGCGTTATGTCTCTTTTGCCCTGAGACAGAATTACAGCATAACATATTAAGTGCTGGAGAATTTCACTTTTAAAAGTAGATATTGAAATGTTTTAGGTAGAATTGTTCACATCTTCTTTGGCAGAACAATCCTGAAAGCTGAATATGGTGCATGAGATAATTCCATAACTGCTTGGGTTGCTGGTCTGCAGTTGTGGGTGTAAATTTCTGACCCCAGCCATGCAGAAGAGCTGTACTTGTCAAATATATGGCACTTAAAATAGCAACCTTATTTTAAAGTAGGGGGAAAGGTTAAAGATGTTACTGCAACATCTTTTTCCTTTCCTAGTGCAGTGTATCACTGGTCAGATTTTGAGAAGACATCAGAGTTGTCTCATCTCCAAATTTTATAAAAGGCATATTCTTCCACAAAAAAATTGGAAACCCCTTACTCTGTAGCCTTATGTGAAGCACTCTGCTAAGCAATGCTAATACCTAGCCTTAAGTTGTGTGTTTTACCCATAATATCTTGGAGCCCAGCATGGGGAGCATGCATTTGCATGGTCCTGTGGAGGAAGGTGTGTGGGACTTTGTTCAGGTTCTAGGGTGAATCAGTTGAGCCCCCTTGCAAAGTCTAGAGATAACAAAATGCATTGTTTCTTGAGGAATTCTAACTACACAATATGTGCAAAAGAGCACTACAGGAGCATTTATTGAGAGGAAATATATAAGGTTACAAAAAGGAAAAAAAAAAGAGAAAAATCGAATTATGGTTTGCCCACAATAGTAATACTAGTGTGAACACTTCCAGAAGATTTATAGCAATCAATATTGTCAGGCTACTGGTTTGCCTATAACAAAAAAAATATTTTTTTTTCTGCAGAAAAGGGATCATTTTGAAATCACAGAATGATTGGTATCTTCTTCAGTGGGTCATAGCTCAAAGAAAAAGGTTGAAGATGTACTGGGTAGCCTTTGCTAATATGAGTATTGGTTGAACCTTTTTTGTTATCAACACACTTAGGTGTAATGTATTTAATGAAGTCGAGTTCCCTCATCATGTTACATTTTTCCAATTATTGAATAATCTGGATGTCTAGGGGTCTTTTTGATAATAAAAATTCTAATGTAGAACCATCCAAAAGAAAAATAAGAGAAAGGGAACTACTTTGGGCTTTAAATGTGAGCATGTAGATGAACTAGATCATCTGTTTCAAGTGTGTGTAATAGTTAATTTCATTAGATCTCACTGCTCAGTGTAGACACATCTTTATTTTCTTCTGATGAGTTGTAAAATCGAAAATTTTTACAGGTTAAGCTCTCTGTGCAAGAGGCAAAAAGTTTCTCAGCACTAAATCTGCATTTGTACATAAATTTTAGCTGGTGAGAATTAGTGAAAATGAGATTTGCAAAAGGCAGAGTCAAAAATTCTGAGATCTGCCTTCTCTCGATAGAGCAGAATCTCTGACAACTGTTATTCCTAATAATGATGTGTGATGTAGTAAATAGATAAATATTAAAAAATGCAGCAGAAGGAATACGGAGCAAAAGAAAGGAAGCAGACTGCTGTAATCTGATGTTGTTGCAGAAAAACAAGAATGGAATTATTTTTGTGGTCCCAGAGGTCTTAATAAAGAAGAACGCTGCAGTTTTTTAAAGGTGAAGTAGATACATTAATGCAAAGGCTGTATTTCTAGAATATAAGCTATTACACATTACAGGACTTGTCCAGGACCCAGGGGCCAACGAGAATATTGCAGATTCACAGCCATTTCAGAAGGTTCAGGTTATTTTGAAGAATTGGGTCTGAATGCCTGTAGAGTATCATTAGAGATGACTCTTTTCAGACACTTCCTAATCATTTGGGATGAAGATAATGCTTACAAATCATGAAAGGAAGCTGTAACTAATGGTAACAGCTTAGCAGCTGGTGGAGAACATTGGCTAAACTATCGGAATTAGGAATCTGAGGTACACTGAAAATGGAAACCTCACAGTGGGATGTAAGGAGGAATCTGTGGAGCAGCCATGAAATAGATTTAGATGAGATTTATAGGCAATGAGAGGAAAATTTATACTGGTGGACCTCATAGTGCATTTATTTGAGGATAAACGTTGCTCTAGCAGCTTTTATACAGTAATATACCTATAGTGTTTAGATGTATTGCTTTGGGATTTTTTGAACTGAAGGAGGAAATAGAAAAGTAAATGCTACTTGTAAATATTTTTGACATGATTTTGACATGATTATAACATAATGCAGTGTATGTCTCAAGAGAACCCAGGGTTAAATACATTTCAAAATGGTTTTGGAGGTGTATTTTCCAGAATTCTTGATGTCAGAAAATAATTTTTGCCTGGACTTTTTTTTTTCTCTGTTCTCTGGAATGGAAAATCAGTCATTTCTGCTATGTTTCTGTATAATGTTATTTTGTGGCTTACAGTCATTTTGCCTAAAAAAAGAATATTCAAGGTGAATCTATCCTCTGCTGCAATCTAAACAGAATGGAATTTAAAACTATAGTGAGGTGGTGCCTCTTGTTCAATTCTTCAGTCTTTTCTTTCTTCCACCCCTGACTTACCTGAGACATTTCCTAGATCAGCATACGTAATAAATAGTTGATCTTCTGATAGCAAAACTAACAGTTTTCCTTTCTGTAATTGGGACGTTAGTAGAAAGAATATGTACCCATTCTCATTTAAACAAACAATACTTACTTGATTTACTTGTACTGATTAAAGGGGACTGAACTAATGGGCGAAATATCTGCTTGTGGGTAGAAAAGCATATGAAGGAATACAGACTCCTTCTGTACATGTCAGGCTTTTAAGTTTAGGAAAATGTAAAAAGTTGTAAATTATATTGATTTTGTTGACCTGAGCTAACCTGCAGTGGTGGCACAGCAGCACTGTCGCTGGTGCTCAGGGCTGAGCCGAATGCACAATAGATGAAATGAGTTAAACAGGAGATCTGAAATGGGGAATGCTGCTAGCCACCCTTTGAAGTCAACTTTAGAGAGCTATAAAACAAAGCACAGCTGACTGCATAGCCATTAAGGTGATCGTGACTGAAATAGTGAAAATGGAAGCTCAACTAGCAATGCATAATTACCAAGAGATTCTTGATTTTGTCACTAGTGTTTGTTCATTAAGTTAGGCTTGCAATGAGTTTATAAACAAATACAGAGGAAAGACCTCTGATAAAGAGGGCCAAATCTGCCCTAGATTGTGCAAGTGTCTCTGAAAGTGTGTGTGTTTGCAGGTATCACACGCCAGCCACAGGGCTCACCATAGCAGTGAATGCTTTGACCAAGTTTCATTCGCCTCAGTCCTTTGTTGCAGCAATTCATAAAGTTCTGTCAATCCCACCAAATACTATTAAAACCTAAGCTGGGCAGAGCATTTCCTCATCTTCAAAATTCTTTTTCTTGGTAGGCAGGTAGTTTTAGGAGTGCATCCTATGTAAATGAGATTTGTTTGGATTTCATGATTCAATCTTTTGAATTTTCTTCAGAATCAAGAGGGTTAAAAAGCTTAGTTTCTGAACCCAAAAACTGATACGCTTGTGTAATATTTTGTCCTCAGGACCAGATGCCTTAGGCGTAGGCCTTTAATCCCTGTGCCCTAGTTACAGCAATTAAGGTTCATGAAATATAAATTTTGTTACATATGCATCTTGGTTTCTTCTTTTTTCATCAGTTTCAAAATCAGTCTGAAATATTAATGGTCATATGAAATGGACTCTGTTATGTGAATTGCTGTTAATATTACATTCTAGTTATCCTAACAGATGCAGTGAATGACATTTTCTAACATTTAGACTTAAATGCACGTTCTCTTGCTGAAGGAATTCTTGACTTTAATAACACAGTTTCTTGTAGGTCTGCCTCTTTATCTGCATTTAAGTAAAAAAAAGTTGCTGAAGGTATGCAGCACTTTAGAAAACCATAGCTTATAATTGTTCGTGATTTCTAGTGCTGCAGTGCAAATTAATCATTGTTGAACTGTGCTGGGGAGAGTAGAAATGCCTAACAGCTTTGTGGTCCATGCCTGAAAGAGCTTATGCTCCAACATCTGAGATGTTAAACCTATCCTTCAAAGTCTCATGGTATTTTTTTTTTCACTGAAAGATTTATCTCCACCTAAATCTATCATCCATTTCTGCCATCGTGTCTATGCAGATGGATTTCTGAAGCTTGATTATAACAGTTCCTTTTTCCCCCCACACTGATGAAGAAACATTTACTCATGTGAATGAATTCCCCATCAGTGCAGGTTTTTGTGGGATGAGGGAATGCACTGATAGGGGATGAGGGTACAGAGGTGGAAAAACAATTTCATTTTGATGGTTCAATAAAAGAAGTGCTGTCTGCATAGCAACAGGTATAGCCATGCTAGATTATATTTCACTTACAGAGATAGTAGTCCTTTCAGTATAGATATGAAAGCTCCCAAATGAAAAATTCACAGCCTTCTGGGGGGTTTGTTTTTGTTTTTGAAAGCAGAGGCGTATGTCACTGTAAAACAACTATATGTACTTTAACGTGGCCAGAAAAGAGGCACTTAGCTGTTCCACTGCAAAAAGAATGAGTTAATAAACCAGGCGCACAATCTGTCTCTGCTGTAGCTCTTGGCACACAACAGCTCTAATTGGTGGAAGCTATTGAGGCCTTAATTGCTGATTTTGCAGTACTGCCATGTTTACTGATAAGGTTTAATGCAAGCTAAAATTTGTTAAGTAGAGAGAAACAGTCACACTTGCGTGAAGAGTGCGAGGACAAACAGCAGGCTTTTCTGAAGCACCAAATGACGATGAGGTATTTCAGCACGTGGCATCGTTAGATTTCTCCTTTGAGACTATTGAAAGGCCTTTCTTTGAGCAGAAGAGTAAGAAAAACTTTTCTGTGTCATGCAGCTAGTGCTGAAATAAGCCTGTAGTTGTAGTGATGGTGTTTTGATTTACATGATGTTGCTCTATGCTGAATGGATGGAGGACCATTGTATTTAAACATGAAGACCTTTAAGACCTTCTTGAACTGAGATATCCTCACATTTTATTTTTAACATTATTACTACACTATAATACAATAGCCTTTTGAGCTACTAACCTGTTTCATTTCTGAACTATTAAGTTAAAAATCATTGTTACTTGTATTTGAGTTTATGTAGTAGTAATAAAAATACCAAGTAATGATGTTATATGGCTGTTTATGTCCCAAAAGCTAAAAGGGAAAATAAATGGAAATGTGTTTTGTACTTAACATAACACTCTGGAAGTGCCATTATTTTGTGTCTTAGCATGTTTTTCATATACTGCATGCATAGCTTAGAGCAGAGGAAAATGCAAGATGCTAGCTGAATGAAAAACAGGTGCTGCTGTGAGCTCCAAATGAGTTTTTATCTTCATGTTTGAAAAATGTGACAATATTCAAAGAGATTTTGTGCTTGCATATGATTAAGATCTATTTAATTTTGTTACTGGACATACTGTATCTAGAGTATATTCACCCCAAGACACCAAGCATCTCACACATTTCATAAAATGTGCATCTGCATATGTATAAAAGAGCAAATAGTTGAAGTACCTTAACACAGTGCTTTAATCCAATATTTACTAATGTTCAGAAGATGAGAAACACATCATGTTCGTCAAGTGTACTGAGAAAATGAATAGTAATTAGCACTATATTAATTTCTTCTGCATCTTAAATGGAAATTATGTCAAACATACATTAATTAGGATTGTAAATTTTCTCTACTTCTTCAACCAATTTTGTTTCAAACCGTATTCAGTCATTGTAACTCCATGTGGATCTATCACAGTATAAAATATTAAAAGTTGTATTATATAGTGTTTTAGATACATAACAAGACAGCTTTACAGACAAGTGGTTGGTTTTGAGTTTCCTCAGGGCTCTGCACTTCTGTAGTAGTCCTTGTTGGTTCAGTAGTTTTAGCCTTGAAAGGCTGATAGAAAAAACAAACCTATCATCAGTGAGGCCATGGTTAACACTTATCTATGTAGATATGAGAGGCACTCCCAACTCCAAGTCAACAAGGGGTTTATCTTTCTGTTTTTAAAAATCTTGGGGGTTTGCAAGTCTGGCTTACAAGAATGACCTTTTTGCCGGGCTGTTTGGCATACTTGTGTGGATATCCATGGAATGGGTAGCACTTTGTTCTTTAAGCAATCTAATTCAGAATCTACTAATGTCTACTGATGTTGTTACCCACAGATGCAGCAAAATGTATCTAAATGCTGTTAATTTTACTAAAATTTGAACAGCAGTGTATTTCCAAGAAGAGTTGTGAAAAATGCTAAATAATTTTCAGTACCAGAGGTCTCTTTAACACCAAAGCTGCATGCTTCCTTGTGGGGTTAAAAAAACCCAAAACCCGAAAACAAAAAAAAAACAAAACCAAAAAAACGAAAGGAAAGGAAAAAATATGTCACTTACTTTCCTTCCTATTTCCAAGAAACAGTTACCAAAATGTATCTGTCTACTCCCTTAACATAAGAAAGGGTCTTCCGTCAAATAGCAGTGACAGCAAATCAGGAGCTTTCCTCTGCCTTTTCCTTTCACTTCATTGAAGTGTGAAAAAAAAAAATGAGATAGTAAGTTTTTAATAAGATAAAGTGGGAAATAAACTAATATGTTCTTGAACTTGGTAACGTTTTAGAAATATTAACTCCTGCATTTAATCTGGATGTGAGTGTTCACAGTATTGTGTTATAGTTCTATCTTTAATTTTCCAACAGTAATTTTGAAATCACATTTCCTGCATGAACTTTATGAAGTAAATCACGCTTATGCTAACTCTTGTATAGTGCTTTGCTGTTAATGGTCAAGTAAGTTTTTGTTTTATCTCCTATTCCAGTTCTTTTCTTGGATACGTTCTTCCCCTTATAAATTGTGATGCAGAACTAAAATGTGGAGGACAAAGTTTTAGAAGAACAAAATATGACTTGTTTTTATCTTTCTATAGTATATATTAGCATAAACATGATGGTATCTTTTCTGCCTGCCGCTATGCTGACAGGGATGGTAATTCCAATATTCTGTGTAAGTGGCAAATAAAAGTTATGAAACACAAAGTTTATATTTTGATGCACATTAGAATTGTGTGTTAATGCACATTATTATTTGTGTTATATTCTGCAATAATAATTTTAAATAATAATTCCACAATTTGGTCTGTTATTAGGCTTTAGCTGCCCAGAACTTTTATTTGCTTTACCAGAAGTAAACAAATTTCAAATAGAAAATTGCCTTTGTCAATAATTATATGATACTTATATATTTGCCTAATCTGAAATCAGTGGTGAAATAAATAGTTTGTTATTATTCCTTTCTTCTCTGCAATCAGTAGAGGGCTCTACCAAGCCAGTCAGGTTCTGGTCATGGTGGTTGCATTTGATTGAGGGCATCCGAGTGATTTGACTAAGTAGTTAAGATGTTTGCAGATGAAGGAGGTTCTTCAAAGCTTTTTGTTTTGTTTTGTTTTGTTTTAGTTCTTTTTCCATGTAAATTAGGAAGAAAGCTCATGGATAGCACATACAATGTAGATATTTCAGGTGCTAATTGCACTTAAGTGTTGCACTCCTGTGATTGACAGAGTCATATCCTGAGACGTCTGGTACTCATTTACTTTGAATATGTTTCAGCAAAATACCTTGGACTAAAGAGAATTTCCTACTTTAAAAAAGCAGTGGACTAAATAGTTTAATTTGAAAGTAATAAAAAAAGATTTAGTAAGAATGAAACAATTTATATTTTCCTGCCTCTAGTCCAGCTGGGTTCCTCAATTCCTTTAAAAAAATTTCCTGTGAGTGCTTGCCCAGTGTATTCTTGTATTTGTTGTTGTCATTTGTATAGGGAAAACAGAATCAATAATAACTTATATTCTTTTCTATCATGTCTGGTTTTAGGGCTGACATCTGATCTCATTTAAGCAAATAGAAGTTCTACTACTCCAAGAGAATTTCTCCAAACTTTCTGTGGACAAAGGCATGCAATCCACAGAAAAAAAAAAAAAAAAGAAAAAAAAAGAAAAAAAAAAAAAGAGAAAGAACAAAAGGCTAAAATGAAGAAACAGTTTGTTTCCATAGTTGCATTTTCCCCTTACGACTCTTTGATGCATCATAAATGTAGCGAGCATGGTTATTAACTTGATTCACTCTCCTTCACAATACATTGTCGCTACTCTGGAGAGAGATTTCCGACAGTGCTGGACAAGCAGAAAATAGACGTGGTGAAACAGAAGTAAGCAGTTGGCATGAGCAAATGAAGGAAACTTTAGAAACAGTCAATATAATGTGTGAAAAACATTTTCTAAATGAGGAATAAAGGGATATAAATTCTGTAGCTAAAATTTCAGGTTATAGTTTCTAGCATTGTTACCCTTGTTATAATGGAACTTTTAGTCCACAGTACTTGGTAGTCTTGTGTAGGAGGAATTTTGCTGCAGGAGAAAAGGTCCTACCTGATTCCTTACCGGGGGGCTGTTTTAACTGTGCATTAATATAAGGGCATGTACAAACACAATTATATGTAAGCTGCACACATGTTGCAATACAGTCATTAAATTTTAAATGTTTGGCTAGATCTGCCTTTTGAATTTACTTTCTTGCAACTGCAGTGGTTAATAATGTATTATTGATGGAACTGGGAAAAAACCCTGTAAAATTTCAGGCACTTGACTGGTCACATTTGAAAACCTGGCTGAATACATGATATCAGATACCATTTTCAAAGAAGATGAAGCAAGCCTGGGATCATCCAGTTCAGTGATGCTAATCATATATGGCCAGGATAAGCATAAAAGGGAAAGATTAGGGAAGATAGGTTCATGTTTTAGTTCCAGGCTTCAGTTGGCCCCTTACTACCTACATTAAGGCAATTCAACAGTCATCTATGATGAATAATAGAAAATAAGCAGCTACAATTTGTGTTTTACTCTCTCAAACTCTCTGAACCTTTTTCTTTTCCGCATCTGCTGCCAGTGCTGTTGAGTCAGCAGCTTATTTCAATTCCAGTAATCAAAACTCTGAAAAATTTCTTTCCTGCTCTTGTTTGCCCCACAAAAGCAGCTTCTGTCAACATAATCTCCTTTCATTTTATAGAATCATAGGATCATTAAGGTTGGAAAAGACCTACAAGATCATCAAGTCCAACCTTTTACTAAACACCACAATGTGAACTAAACCATAGCAACAAGTGCCATGTCCAGTTGGTTCTTTAACACTCCCAGGAATGGTGACTCTGCTACTTCCCTGCACAGCCCACTGCAGTGCTTGACAATGCTTTCTGTTAAGAAATTCTTCCTAATGTCCAACCTGAACCTTTCCTGGCACAGCTTCAGGCCATTTCCTCTTGCCCTGTCCCTAGTTAACTCTGTTCTTCACCCCTTTCCCTGGTGGAAATCTACCCACGTGCCTGCAAAGGTTTAATTTCTGTCCAAGGTCACACGGCTTTGGACTTACCAAGCCTTACTGGCAGCTGGAAAAATTACATTTGGCAGCAGGACCATTTTCTTTGGAGCTCAATGAATGCCAGCACGCTGCTCAAGCTTTGCTCTTAGCTAATATCTTCTCCACTGGAGGCCTTGAAAACTGCAGACAATTAAGGTAATGTTTCTCTTGGTTTCATCTCTGCAAACAGCCATCATACTACCTTTTTGTCAGCGTTGTAAATTCCCTTTTTTGTATTAGAAGTAGTAGTCGAAGTGGTACACAGATCACAATCAGTATTGCTTAGGACACCTTTTATTCAGTAAGCCAGCGTGGCTGTGTGCTGTCTACCCAGAAGCAGGGGACTACGAAGGCATACCTGGGGGGGGCTTCTAGATAGGTGTTGAGGAAGAGCTCCAGGGGGCTGTTCACTTATCAGGTCTGCAAATGATGCCATAGCCTTTGCCTTTGTGTACCAGAAACTGCCTTCTTGGATGGCATGAGCTGTACAACATCCTGTTGATGTTTGCGTGTGCCTGTGGCCCTGTCCTTCTGACAAGTGGTCAGCATCATGAGTGTAGCAGCTCTTGTCATCTCAGTGGGACAGTTGGTCTCCAGAGCTTATCAGTCCTTGGGGAACTTTCACATGCTGCTTTCTCAGCAGTGTTACAGTTCAAATGTGTTTCCTCTCTTTGGACAGTTTTTCCTAACTAGTTTCTCCATTCAAACATTTAAGAGCCTTGATGGCACCAAGAAGTCCCATGGTTTGATTTGCTGCTATGTGATTCTTGTCTCATCAGTGATGAGATTTTCAAGCTCTGTGTTCGTATTTCATGCTCCCTTTTCTTCCTGTCGTCTTGGTAATAATCATCAGTATTAGATTAAATCTGAATAAGGAGCTTCCAGCAAGTGGAACTGATGCAAAACTAAGTGCTGAGTGAGAAGACGACCCATGCAGAGTGAAAGAATGCCAGGGTCTTTATTTGTAAAGTGCAGAAACATGTGGTAAGAGTAACAGCCTTATTTATGGAATTGAGAATCAGTGTCCTCTCATGTAGCTAAAGTGGCTGCTCAGCAAAATTCACTCTTTTTTTTTTTTGATTGTGTGTTTATGCAATGATGCTACACTGATGGAAAAGCAAGCAGGAGGTTGATTGAACACAACACTAAAAGCCTAGCTTGTTTTGAGAAGGTATGTAAGTGCAGACTTCCTCAAAACATACACTATTTTTCACACCAGTTCAAACACTGTGTAAGTCTGTTTGTCTTTGTAGTCCTCCCTCTTAAGTTGCTAGACAGATTTCATGATACCTTAATTTGAGGTGAATTAGCTGAATATTTCTCTTTACTAGTAACATTGTTGGAAAAGTTGCTGCATAACTGAACATGCATTTACACTAGTGAATATAAAAGTCATTTTATCCTTTTACCTTATAGTCTGTGGCCTTTCATACCTGAATGAAATGCTGACTTATTAAATTAATAAATTAATTTATTTAATAAATTAAATTTATTAAATACTTCTTTCAATTGTTTTATGTAATTTCTAACAAAAGCATAAATAATTGTAGTAATTAAAGGACAATGTTTGACATTTCCAACTCCTTGTTGCAGTTGAGTTAACAAAAATAATAATTTCTTGTTGCAAAAATAAACAAACAAGAAATTACCTGTGTGAATAATAGTTTCATTAGAAAGAGAAAAAGAATTGTTACCTGATATTTTTTACTAAACTCTAAAGTTACTTATTATAATAGCTATGCATCTAGATTGTGAAAGAGATGACAAAGAAGCAGGAGTCAAGTAAAGGAATATATTTAATTTCACTGAAGTTAGACAAATTGTCGAATGCAATTTAATTGATTTGAAAAATTCTCTAAGATATGTCTCTGCAACTCTGCTTAGAAAGCCATGCATAAGCCACATAGTGAGAACCTCACCTATCTAAAGCATTTCTGAATTGTCAGTCAGTGAATAGCAAGGTGTCATACTGATTTGAAGTTACTGTAATATGTACTATGACAGAAGCTTCTTCCTCCGTGCATGCTTCTGTAGTGTTTCTCAGGACTTCTATTGAGAGGTCACCTCTGTAATGACAGGAATGACAGTATTGGTAGCTTTGAGTCAGATCCCAATATAAAAGGAAAATCTTGATTTCAGTCTGTGGGATTTTAAGCTATTTTTATCTTATATAAGGTAGGATTTTCCTTCCTTGTGTTATGTGGCTTGAATCTTCCCATCAAAAATGGGAACATGTGTGGTTATCTTCTCACAGAAACCTGAATCTAACAACTTACTAAAGAACACTGTGAGAAATTGAATTATGTCAGTTTAAGACTGACTGAAGTATGTTAATATGTGCTGTATACTTGTAGGCCTGGGTTCAATATTTTCCTGCATTTACTTGAGGAGTATTGAGAACTCAGGCATTTCCTGGCTTTTAGATAAACCAGCTTCACAATTTTATGTCTGAAAGGCCTTTGAGTAATTTCTAATGCAGTATTGGCATGCCACTCTCTTGTATTATCAATGCTTTAAATTCTTGGAAGACAAGTGCCCATCAAGTCTGTGTCTCCTGTATGCAATTGTTTTGTGTGTATTTTCCTTGAAGCTTATGAAATGATGAGGAACAATCTTATGTCAGGTTCTGGTTTTATACACTATTTCTAGTTCTGTATACTATTTCACTGTCCTTTTCTTATAAATACATCAGTCCAACACACTGAAGTTAAAGGAGAGCTGAGCTGACTTCAGTACGTATCCAAGCACATAGGTAGCACAGCACCAAGAGGACAAAGGTATCTTTCATTTTACAGATGATGTAATATGAGATTGACATACAATGTGGGATTAATTCCAGGCCACTGTTAGGTCCTGCAGAAACCATGCAGGAAGGGATAGAGGTTGTTCTTCCTGTACAATGGATTTGATGACCGTGGGGCTGCATGAAGAATTTTGCACAGGATAACTAAAAGTCTCCCTGGTTTGAGAGAGCTTGGCCATCCCTTCTTTCCAAATCCTGGTAGACATTCAAAGGTCTTACAGCAGTGGCATTCAAAGCCTATTTGCACAAGTTATTATGCTGGAAAACATTTTACGTATTGGTTATGTGCGTTATGTGTAATACAGTGTGGCTCAGTGACAGGTCATGCAGTAAATAACCTCTTTGCGTGTTTATATGTGAAAAGCTTTGCCTTAGCACTGAGCAGGTCATCCTGCAAGGAGAATGGCAGTCAGATGGGGAAAGACCCATTCTTGGGAAGCATTTTTGTCTGTGTGTTTGTCGTTACACCATCAGTCATAAAGCTGTTGTGTGCATCGTTTCATATTCCCGTGTACCTGAGACTGCAAGGAGTGACGCCCGTTCTGCTCCTGGCATCAGGCTGTGAATTGGGCAGGGAAGTCTGTGCTGAGGGTGCCAGTGGATGCTGGATGTAATGATGCGTTTATCTGCCAGATGTAATTCCTAAGCATGCGCGTGTCGTGTTTCAGAGAACTGGCAATCCTCTGCACTGCCTTCAACAAGGGTGGCTGAGCCTAGACGTACAAAGCTATTGAGACATCATGTTCTTTTGGGTTAAATCTCACTTTTTCTTCAGGTTTTTCAAGAGCATCTAACTCAAATCCTAAGATCTATAGGATGTCTTTCCTCAGAATCTTTTAAAGCCTGTTTTTATGTAAAAAGCACAGCTGTATGAAACAAGTCTTCCTTCAAGTGTTGCAACTCTTCCTTCCTTCACACCCATAATGAAATGCCCTGCCATTTCCTGGGATCTTTTAGAGCAGAGAAACCAATTTGTATAATATAAATTGGTTTCATTTTGTGATGTCTTGTTACTATTCAATAACAAGATTAAAATAATTTAGCACCTATTTTTAGCTTGGTTAGCATTCATACGGCTGTTTTAATCAACCTGACTTTAGAAAGATTCCATTATGTTAAGCTTATCCCTGGCTGCAGATGAAATAATTCTGGATTAATGTCATCAAGGTGTGCTTTGAAGGTGGGAGAGTAGGCCTTACATTGATAGCAACTGTATTAATAGCTGAACGTTTAATTTTTCTTGCAAAAATAGGACAAATTTTTCTTTGGTTATGCATTCACATGAGACTGAATCTTTTTTTAGCATTGGTAAGGTGCCCTGAGAAGAGTAAGGATGCTGACAGAAGAATAGGAATCAAAGTATCATCTTCATGCTAGAGATCCAATTTAATATACTACTATTTCCTATGAAATTATTTGCCTTAATACTAATAAAAGAATGTTATTTTAAGAGGGACTTTTTATAAGAGTGGTGTAGAACTTCTCTAGCAAGTCTAACTTACTTCCTCACTTTTTTTTTTCTTTTATCCTGACTTCTCAGAGACGCTTTAACTGATTTCATTCCTTCTTTACTAGAACTCTGTATCATTTTCCCTCTATTTCCCTCTAGAATTATTCCAGAATTTATCCTGAAGCCCATGCGGTCCGCTTTATGCCTTGCTCACGATGTTTAAAATCACCAGAGTTCACCTTCCCGTTTTACTTTCCATCGGTAAAATGGAGATTATGTCAGCCAAAAAAGACATAACATGTCTTTTGTCTTTAACAAAATTAAGACCTATACTTACGGTATGAACCTTCTATCAAAAATCTTGAGTCCCTGGCTCACTTAAACCCTCTGCAGATCTTTAAGTAGACGTGTAGATTTTCATGTCTAAACTTAAGCACATAAAATTCAGTGAATAAATGTACTATAATAGGGCAAACTCAATCCCTTTTAATGAACAGGTGCATATGCTAATCAGTAATATAATATGTTGTATTTTTTTTAAATTGTGAAATGAAATTCTTTCATTCGTGACTTCCAAAGAATCTGGTTCACTAGACACATTTGGGAATGTACGTTTTCTGCTAGTCTATAGTACTTTTGTAACTACAAATTGTTTTCCACAACTTTTGGTACTGACAAAAAATGCAATTAAAATTTATCCTCCTGGGGGGAAAAATCTTCTTAGGGGACTATGCCACTTATGTCATGGTTAGACAAAGTATTTTAGCCCTGTTTAATAGTTTATTCTAGTAATTATTGGGACAATACAATTTCAGGTGTGCTAAATACTAGGTATTTATACATTTTCACATTACAAATGTGTTTTTCCCTTTAGAAAATACAATTTAGGTTCTTTACAAAGCTTAGGTCTTAAGTTATACTTTCCTGTAGTATGTAGACATCCAGCTATGCATACAGTGATAGAGGTGTAGAGTTATAGCATTATGACTAATTATTTCATTTCAGTGATCTAATTATTTCATGGTGTAATATTTTATATGTAAGCCCGAAGCAGAATTCCAATTTTAAACTCCTGGAGTTTAGTAATTGCTCATCATTTGCAATTTGTACTTTTTCTGGACAATAGATGTGTTGCTCAACAAAACAAACTTTTCCATGTCATTTGCTTCATTGTTGGAGGGCAACTGAGGAATAGTAGCAGAAATATGTTTGCACAAGGCACAGACATTACAAAGAGACAATAATTGATAGTAACAAATTATTTAATAATAGTGCTGATGAAAGGTTTCAAATGCAAGCCTATAATAGGCTATAAAGTTCACAGTTGAAATATTATGCATATGTTATGGATTTTTCTCTGTAGTGTTTTGGAGCTGGAGTGAATTAGCTACAAGACATTGAATGTATATAGAAAGGGAAAATGTTTTTTGCCTAAGGACAGAGAATGCTGCCATTAATTTTGTTATAAAAAGTTACCCAAAAAATTTAAAAAAAAAAAATTCTGACGTTGTGCTTGGAAACAGTCTGTGCTTCAGTTTCTGCTGAATTCTATGCAGACAGATTATAAAATTACGTTTGTGGCGGTGTTTTTGTTGTTCCATATCTCTTTTAAGGTAGCATAAACATGGCAAATCTCTGGCATAGGGATAAAAACATACACAAAAATAAGATTTCTAGTAAACAAACACAATAATAAGATTAAAAGTAAATTATTTTAACAGAAATATCTAATGTTGGTTTGATTAACTGCAACACATCAGAGAAAGTAAAAATTAAAGCTAGGAATAAAAGCATCTGTTTAATATCTCTGCACAAACTTCAGACAACTCCATCATTTTAAACAGCACAACAAATATAATTACGTCATTTGCCATCTTTATATTAGTGGAAGGAGCTTCAGTCAGATTTTATTGTTCTGCTTTTAACTAGGGGCCCATCTTACGTTGTGTCTTTAAAAACTTTGCAATTAAATACAGGGTAAAAGAATAAAACAAAAACTCCCAAAAGAACAAACATTTCTAGCAAGCCTAACACCTATTCAGCCTTGATAATAACAGATTTCTGTGATAATGTAACAGTAGTCTACCTCAAATTAATATTTCCACATAAAGTACTGCGGTCAGAAAACCAAGACCCTGGATTTGAAGGGAAATGACAATTAAACACAGTCCTAAAATTCTCATTGTTCTGAATTCAAATGAAAATAAAATAATATTTTAAGGTGTATTGTTAATGTTCATGTTTACCAAATGTATGTCTATAAAATTAAAAACCTGAATGAATTAATTTTGAGAGGAAAATTCCTGGGAATTGGAGAATATAAACAGTGCAGACAAACATTTGAATGATTCTGCAGGGTTTAATTCAGCAAGTCCACTTGCATATGCCAAGGAAACGTTATTCAACAAATACTCTTTTTACTCAGACTGCTTTTTAGATAACTGCCTGAAATTCATAAAATAAGGAAGAACGTTTATGAAATATTAAGATATCATCGTGACAGTTGAAATGCAGTGCTGCAGGGCTCACTGCATAAAAATTATATCATTCTGCTGGCTTTGAAATGTTTTATAGTGCTTCTTGAGGGCCTCGCAACATTAATTTTAAATCAAAAAATTATTCAAAAAATAAGTGGAATAGCATGTCTTTGCAAAAGGCAAAATGAACTGTTAGAAAAGGGATGGAGCCATAAAAACCCAAATCCATTTCAATTCCCTGGTGTAGTCAATAATGCTTATCAATATACTACTATCAGAGTGTAAGGTTCTTCTTCATTTTAAACCAGGATATCCTTTACAGAGAAATTATAAATGCCATTGCAGCTCAATATTAATAAGTATCTCCCATTCTTAATGATCAATGAAAAGTACTTATACAGAAGTCTTCCAAGATCAAAAACTGTCATGTTTCCCAATTCCATTTCTCTCTGCTGTTTCTTTCCTTCAAAAGTATCTCTCCTGAACAAGTTGCTGGGGAAAAGACGTGGCATAGTAACAATGGGTGTCTGAGAGTGCCTTTAAGAAGCGCAAAATTGATGGGCTTGTTGTGAATCAGGGGGTGACCGTAAGAAAAACTAAATTTTTTTTCTGAAGCACAGCTTGCCCTTTCATTATGATTCATAGGTGTAAGGGTAATGTCTTCTTTCAGTTGATGGAGGACTTGAATGATACTTCCTGTAAGGCGAACTGGTCTTAATGTGACCGTCATGTTCTTGAGAAAGATAGCAGCAGCATTGCTTCTCTTTTAGCACCACCGTGTCAGGGATGAATCGCAGCGTTCCTTATCCTTCCTTTGCACTGGTAAGTACAGTGATCATTCATTTCTGATCTTCACTTAACTCAGGACTGTAAAGCTGGCCAGAGAAAAAGCAAGCTGTCATCATTAGGAAAAACAGCAGGCTTATGAGTAAAAACAATGCTTTCTGATTTGGAAGTGAGGTAGAATTGTTGTCCCTTAGGTGAGGTTAAAGAGGTTGCTTGCCCCTTGGGTGAAGGTTGCACACTCAATTTCAGACACAAAAAGATTGATCTTAACTCTCCAGAAATCAATGATTTTTACATTTTTTCCTGCCTTAATGGACATTTTCTTGTGTCATAAATTTACGTCTTGAAAAATTTGATCGATTTTTTAAAGCACTTTCAGTAACTCTATAATCCTTCCTTCCACTTTTACCATAATACATCAGGCAGATTTGAGACAGGGGATATATCTTGCTTTCAATCATAAAATGACTCCTTATTTTGCTTTGTAGAAGCCTTATTCTGATATCTGTGTGGAGCGGATCCTACAACTGCTTGCTTCCCGAGTAGTCGGTAGCTGTGCAACCACTTATGTGGGATTCTGCATAATGGCACGGGGTGGCCCTAAATCCCACTCTGCTGGCGCTGTTTGGTGAGGCAGTGGCTGTCATCATAACTGTGTTGCTTATTTCACTGAGCCACACAGGAAATGGCATTGGGGGCACATGTAAACAGTTCACACAGAAGGGATGCGGTACTTGGAGTTTGGATGCTGTGTCATCGTACACGGCATTTTTTTGCTACTGACATTTGGTATGAGATTTGGGTATGTAATTGTGAGGGACACTTATGTGAGAATTTAGAGTCTCTACTTCTCAAGAACATTTTTATAAAATTAGTGACCACTTTATTACTTGTTACTTATGCCAAAGATATTTTTTTAAAGTATTTATTCAGTGTATTAGCTTAAATGATGGAAAGTCTTTCCCTCTCACAGCCTTGTTCAGTCTTGTTTTTTATTAAAACATTCCATGAATCGTCATGCCTATGTTTCAATATATTTGTGGAACATTTTATGCTAGGTATTAAGTGATTAATCCTCAAAGATTATGAAGTCCTCAAATCTGTGTATAATTCAACAAATCCAGATTAAAAAGCTTTTAGGCATTGAAAATCATGGATCTCCTGGGGACCTGAACAATTATTTCATTTTTTTGCCAAGGAAACCAAGCCATTAAAAATCATGTGCTGTAAGTTCTCTGAAGCCAGAGGGTTGAGTGACACTATTGCCTGTTTTTCATTTGCTTGATCATTTATTTCTTTCCAGCTGGCTCCTTAGAAGCTGATTTTGAAGAGCTCCTCCCCCACCAAACATACTCATTCATACGAGAAGTATACAGCCAGTTTGCACAGATACCTAAACTTCGCAAACAGCAGAATAATTTCTCTTTCATTTGATTACAACCCTTCCCTTCTCATATTTTTCAAAGAACATCTGTTAGAATTAAAAATATAGTTAACAAACTTAGCCAATTATTTGCATCTTAGAAGCTGAAAAATGAGTTGTAAAAATGAATTGTAAAAATTATGTTTGGCCTAATCCAGAGATAAACATTTTCTGTTTTAAGATAAGAATTCTGAATTATGGTATTTCTGATTAAGAAGACTTCCACAAGTTGAGAACTTTATAAAATTCAAGTGATACTAATTTATCTAATTTGGTATCTGAGTTTTGTGCAAGTTAGATTCTTGTTACCCAAATACTGACTGGTCCATTTTTTTTTTTTTAATCATTCCATGTGTGCAGTTCTATCTGAGTTTGCAAATTGATTATTTTTCTCAATTAATCTCCATTTTAGAGCAGGCTTTTGGGTTTGGTGTTTTGTTTCGTCTTGTTTTTTTTTTCTTTTCGAAAGGAGTATCTTCAAAATAGCTTACAGTAAGAATTGTGTTTAATACCAGTAGGCCTGGACCATGATTTAGGAATGACTTGGAATGACAAGCTGCTGTCTTTTACAGGCCACATACAAGCCTTCCAAAGGAAGAGGACAGTTTGATCACTAATCAGTGGTTTAGCCTAGGTGACATATCAGGTGTCTATATGATAACTGAAAATACTTGGAATTATACTAACATACCAAAGTGTTTTTTCCTTTTAAGGCAGACACATTTTCGTTGGCTGTTTGTTGCTGTAACAAAGTTTCTTGCAAAACACAAAACTATATGTTCTATTTATTGTCCCTGGAGACATAGAATGATATATGGTTGCCCAGATTTAAGCTGAACAGATCTGAATATTCAGTTCTCTTTTCTTCTCACTGAGCTCTTTGCATTTATTTGAGGTGGGTAAATGACCTGTCAGGGACTCAAGTAAATTTAGAATTCTGGAATCAAGAACTAGAGATGGATACCTCTAAAGTATGACATCCCAGATCCCGTAGAGATGTGGGTCACAGTTCTGAGATGCTCCTCTGCAGGTATTGCATAGGAAATCCCAGGCAGAAGTCAAGGATGCAGAAGATAATACTGGGTGATCATGATATCCTAGATGAAATATTGTTAATAAGACCGTGAGACAGAAAGTAAGCATAATAGGGAAAGCAAAAGTATTATGCAAAGCTTCTGCTTTTTAGAGCTTTGTGCTTCTCTAACTCACATAGGAATGTGATACTTGGCTGAGTGCTTCCTTACTTCTCTTCTGCATGTTTCTTGTTACAGTAATAATGAAAGGTTGTTCATTCCCCACATTATCAGGAATTCTAATGATTGTACCAAGGAGAAAATTTGCCAAGGAACATACCCTTTGAATCACTAAAGATAATTAGCTTTTTTTTCCTCCATTCTCTTCTTGAGACTTTTTCTTTTACACTTTAGGCATTTAGAGGAATAAAGGATTTTTGGCATTAAAGGAATAAAGGACTTTTTAGGATGAATTCAATAGTGGGCTAAGATAGTATTTCTTGTGAAAGTTTGTACTTAAATGAGTATTGAAGTGTATAGTACAGTATATGTCCTTCTATCTGCAGGATTTCAAACTTTGTCATTTTTCCATTCAGTTATGACCCCAAGCATATCAGTGTTTACTGATTCATCACCAAAGTATTTCAGTAGCAGAAAGCAACAGAAATGGCAGAAATATTAATTACTCACTTAGAAGATGGAAAACATGTTGGAAACTTTTTTCAAACCTTTGTGGACATTGTCTTGGATCACATATACTGACTGTATTTTCCATATTATCACTTCATATATGCTTTCATCTTGTCCCAGTTGATTTGTTCTTATATTTCTCCAAGACTCCAGAAGATTTATTAAATGGAATTGAAATATGCTTTAAAAAAAAGCTAAAATTCTCCTGAGATTTGAGGTTTATATGAGCTTTATTTTTTGTGTGGTAATTGTATAAAGAATTTAGAGACTGACTCAGTCCAGGGCTGCTGCTTTGCTTACACAACATATTCTCTACTGGAACACTCATGAGGATGACAGTACAGGCATGTGAGCGGGTTTAAGTCAGTAGGTTAAGTACTAACAGAGGGATGCTCTCATTACAAGTATTAACTGGTTCCAGGAAGAGGTGTAGTAATTTATATCATAGAAACAAGACAGCAAATAAAAATACTCATTTTTCTTAAACAATTAAATTGAATTCAATTACATTGAATTCATAATGAAGGTCATTGTTGATGGCTGAGTGAAAGGCCATTCTAATTCACAATGCAAAGTCAGGATGAGAAGAAACTTAATTCAGGAAGATTTAGTGTCTCTTCTTCCTCCAGTATTTCTCTTGGAAAGGAGCTATGAAAGCTTCTTAGCCTGTATTAGATAGCAACCAAATTACGGGTACAATCAAGATGGTGTCTATTTTCTGATGTCTGTAGTGTCTTCTGCTTTTTCTCATTTTAGTTAATACTCTCCATGATTTCCATGCTCTCAAGACAACAGCACAATATGAAAAGGTTAAAAATTTAAGCTAAACATGTTACATGCCATTCCTGGAAGTTTATTCATCATTCTTTACCTGTTCCAAAGTGTGATCTGACCCATGGGCAGCCTGGAGAACTCTTTCTCTGAGTCCAGCAGAACATGCAGCTGCTTTGCATTCAGAGATATTCTAAATCCTTGGGTTTGAAAGGCAACCTTTGATGAGACTACCTACTGCATCACAGTTTTTTCCCTGAGTTTGACTTCTGCCTGCTTGAAAAGGAGGTGGTTGTATCTTTTGCAAATTCTAGCACCATCTGCAATTACTCTACAAATGCATTGGGTTAGTGAATGAAGGGAGAAAAAAACACAGCAATTGGCTCAGTCATTCTTGACCGCATGTGTCAGACTTAGGCTTGAGGATGAATTTCATTGCGGCGGGGTTTTGAGGTGCAGCATGCCTCAGAAATCTGCACCTTCTCTCGCTGTGTGTCTGGGTAGACTCCTTGTGAGTTTTCTTTGCCTGAGGCCATTCCCATCCCCAGGTACTTTCATCTATATTCCTTCTTTGGTGGCTTAGCTGGTTTTGCGTTGCTATTTATGGTTTGTCTTGGTTCATGGGTGACTAGAAATCTATAGGAATTTTGAACAAGAATACTGATTTGACTTTCTGTTTACTGTGGGTAATCCATTAATAGCAAGTCTACTAACTTCAAACACTCAAATATAAAATAGTCACTAAAATTTGACCACATAAGGTAAAGTTTTCTAGATTATTAATTTTATTTCTTTAAGGAAAGTGGGATGCCTTTGTTAAGTACTTTAAATACATCTAGCCTTTTCTTTTAAGGGCCTGCATTCTCACAAGGGAACCACTCAGTGCTGTGATTGGATTAATGCAAATTGGATGGGAAAATTGGGCTGAGGTAGGAGCAATTGAATTTGGAAAGTTTATGAGAGCTGCTAGTTCAGGGTGAATAATAAAATAAAGGCAGCAGTTTTGCAATTTTGAAAAGCTCTGTGCTATGTAATAGACTATAATTTAATTCTGAGGGACTTTTTTATTAGATTTTTTCCCAAGTAAAATCACAATTCCTATTGTTCCTTATCATATGTCTCATTACTGCTGCAAGTATAATCCTCTTTATATGATTAGAGTGATTCATACTTAGCTCTCTTCGTTGTTTTGTACACAATTGCAGGTAAATAATGGAAGCAATTTGATGCTTCTGAATAGACCAGTAGGTACATTGGGTTTTTTTTCTAAACAGGGACATATCTTTTAGCAAAGGAGTGATGATAAACCTTACATTGAGATCATCAACAGATGCATAACTCTGATAAAATGTCTTAGCATTGGTCAGAGTAGTAAGCCTGTGCCAAGCAGTGGTTCCTAGTTCCACAATAAACATGTATGAAGTTTGTCCTTATTTACACTCATTATCTGTTGTAGATACTTCTAGAAAATATGTTATTATCATTTGTATACTTGAACATAAAACTGTCATAAGAATGTACCTAACAAACAAAATAATCACTCCTTGAGAGAAGTTGGCTCTGTGAGAGAAGGAACACTTTTCATGCTCTACTGAGTACTTCCAAATCCAGACAAAGCCAAAGAGAATTGGAACAGTGAGGTTTCAGTCCACTACATTGTGGAATTGAAAGTGCTTCATTGGCTGGGCAGAAAAAAGCACTCAGTTCCAGTTCCTGAAGAAGCAATGGTTTAAGAAATCTAAAACCAGGGCAGTGACGACTTAAGAAATGTGTTATTGGTGAAACTGTATGATGAATTGAGACTTCATTCTTACTCTTGCTCAGATTTGTGTGTAGCTATAAATTCAACAGGGTGGCAGTGTCTGAAGTTACCTTAGTGTTGATTGCCTGGTTATTTTTTACTTTGAAAATTTTAATTAATGCTTACCTGGGGTAAGAGATCCTGCATTTTGGCTTCTGGATTTTACTTGTGGATCAGAGCATAAGTTTAAATTCTTCTCAAAAAGTATAGTTAAACTTTCACAAAATGGATCAAAGGATATTGGGTATTACTTTTTGCCTGCCTTAGGGCATCTTGAGAAATTTGGTTTAGTTACTGCATACCCGCATTAATTATTGTGTGGTAGTGCAAGAACATTTTTTATTTATTAGCTTTTCTACCTCTTGAATTTTCAATTTTAAACTGATGATTAAAACTTTACTAAAGCTACTGACTCATAGTTTTACATTTCCCTCCCTATTCGTCTTATCCTTTTCCCCTTTGGATTCAGATAGTAATTAACATAGTAGATGTCATTCAAACTAAGTGCAGAGGAAAATCAGTTAAAAGTATTATACTGGGAAATGTTCTAGACTCAGTTATAAACAGTATAATTAAAATATTGACAAAAGACTGAGAAACTGAGTTGTAAAATAAAGGACAAATCCTACCTATATTTTTTTGTGAAAATACTAATTTTAGCTTTTGGGGTATGTCTGTCTTTGGTGATCTGTCTGTTTATTTCTAAGAAGAAAAGTAAGACTTGTAAGTCAATAAAGCTGAAACTGCATTGATACAGTGGTAACAGTAATATATTTAAAGTTTTTTATACCAGTGCTAATTACAAATTGTATAGAAACATTTCCTAAAGGAAGATTTCAAGCTTTCAAAGACTACTATACAAAATGGGCAGAACTCCTAGGGGAATAACTATACACAGTTATGCAAATACTTTCAGGTGATTCATTGGTCTAAATATCTTGAGAAACCAAGTCTTAAATTTGTTTAGTAGAAGTCAGTGTCAGCTCCTCCTTCATCAGGAAGTGGTCAAATGACTGAATCCACCAGACATGTTTCCACTGTTAGATCTGTTCACTAGGTCCTGAAATAAGCCCACCAATTCAGCATTCATAATTTGTGGAAGTGCAGAGCTCTATTAAAGAGCTAATTCTCCTCCACCTCGGATTGTTAATTTTTCTTCTACTGTTATTAGACATGTAGTCAACCAGCAACATGTGCTAATACACAAACACGTATATGAATCATACTTGTTCTGAAAAATTTAGATGTTCTTTGTATATTTAAAATCTGAACTACTTTCCAAGGTAGAGGTAGAACAAGGTAATTTTTTTTTCTTATGCTTTATGAAGCATAAGACTGGAACACTGTTGGTCTTTGTGAGAGTTTTTCTCCATATCTGCAAATATACACTTTAAAATTCAAAACACAAACTATGGTGAAATTTAAGAAGTGGAAATAAAAAGAGACAGTTACAAAGGGAAGGTGATAGTTACAGTGAGAGAAGCAAGAGTTTAAGAAAATATATATATATGTATATATGAACATATATATATGTTCAAGGTGCTCTTCTTTGGGATGCAAATAATAATGCATGAAAACTACATTACTCTCTAACTATTATTTTAATTTATTGTATTATGTTAATTCAAATTCATTTCTTATGAAGAGCCTTCCAGGGACATTTTTCAGAATATATTATCATAACTTAAGTTTTGGTACTGCTTAATATTAAAATAAATTTTAAAATAAATATTAATTATTTTTATTAACCTGGGAAATAAATATTAATAGCAATAATAGGCTCTAATAATGGAAATAATACCTGTCAGAAACTTAGGGATCATCATTTAACATTTGTGTAACATCAATTAAATGAATGTGAAAACCACAGATTGGTAAGAATGGAGTGGCATTTCTCCAAGTGGAGGTAATCTTTAAGAGCTTGTCCAAAAATGTTTACAGATGTTTTAAGTGGCATTTAATTATTTTAGCAAGTTTTATTGATGTTTCTGTTAGGTTTTATTAGCATTTCCACTTCTGGGCTGTGGCTTTTATTCAAGCCCAATATGTCATGATTTCATGATGTCTGTGTTTATTAGACTGCCACATGTAACTGTGGAAATTATTAGAAAGTCATAAATAGAAGGCCTCCTTCTGTATGAGGCTTTGTGCTCTTTGCTTCTCCTTATTCATAAATTTATTTAACTATACAGCTACTACAAATATTCAGTATTATTCAGGATACAATTATGGAAGTATGAGTGTGAAAAGTGCAAGCCCTCGCCAGATGTTTTATGAAAAGACTGGAATAATCAATAGGAATTTGGTATACCTTTTCTACATGAATCCTGATGTTAGAAACAGTTGGATTAATATATTCATCCCAAATGTCTTTTGATTTGTAGCGGTTATATTACTTTTACTTGTAAGTGCTTTTCATCTGACTGTTTCTAAGCTTTCTTTCCCCAAAACGTTAATTAAATTAATGTTCTGATGTACAGTAGGTTAATACAATTTTCGTTTTACAGATGAAGAAACTATATCTAAAAAGGTCACATCTCATGTCAGTGACAGATGGAGGTACACAATACTCTTCTGCCTTAGCCACTGAGAAAAAATAAATCTTTCTTCAATCTGTGCATTTGCAACTATTACTGTAACCAAACATAAATGTGCAGAAATTGAACTTTTCACTCTAAGACCACATATTTCCATCAGATGAAGGAGAGGAGGAGGGAATGAAAGCTTTAGGAGGTAGCCAAAGCAGAGGAATAGTATCATTCAAGTGGACCAGTCCCTGGACGTTGGAAAAAAATTTGTGCATTTCATATGTGTTTATGTGAATAGATATGAGTGTATGTGTTTATGAATTTACATATACTTAATGTATTTTTAAGCTAATTTTCAAAGAGTTATGGAAGATATTTCAAGAGATTTGCAGTCTGGTTTTATCTTCAAGGATATATCAGAAAGGATCATGCTTTGCAGAGATATCTATTTCCCCAGAATTTGAAAGGAAAGTGCTGCTCAGTACTCCAAACCAAAAGCTAGTAGGAAAAAAAAATCTGTAGTGGAAGGAGCAGCTGGCATTTTCTTTAGAATTGAAATTCTAAAAGTTTATTTATAGAAAAAATGTTTCATTTCAAACTTGTAAGTAGGCTTTTGAGACCCTCTCTCTTCTTGAAAATCCCACACATTCTTAATTCCAAGCTCCTGGGAATTTTATCTAAAGAGCATCTTTGTCAGATTGAAGACCTGGTTTCTAGGTTTCCCAGGATTTCTAGGTTGTTCCTGAGATTTTGAGATGTCTGAGTGTACTTCTCGGTTGAATTTGAAAGCTGTGATATCTAGATCTCCTCACCAGGCTAGTTCTAGACTGAAAGGACAGAGAAACCTGTTAACATTGTCTTCAGGATGGTTTTACATGCAGGAAGGATGTTTTTAGGTGACTTGGGACAATTTTCTGAAAGAAAAATTATTATTTTTTATGAAAACTGAAATCTTCCATTGAAAGTCATGACACTTGTAGAATACACATTTTCTACCCAAGTCATTGATGAAAGAGTATGTTCCAGACGAGAACCCCAGCCAGTTTCCAGTAGGGTTATTAATGATTATTGAAGACACCGGAGATGTAAGCAAAGAAAACTAGCTTTTGTAATTGAATATAGCAGGGTATTTTCATATCGTGAGTAATTTGATTACCTAGAAATACAGTTAGATACTTATTTATCTAAATTTAATTTTTAGCAAGACTCTGAGATAACTACCACTGCTGGTAATTTTTCTCTCTATCCTGAGTGAATGACACCACAGTATAACATCTGAATAACTTCACCCTCAAGAACGCACATATTGAAACACTCTGTTTTGGTTGCACTTAACATTTCCTTGTTCACCTGCACAGATGATATTCTGTCCCAGTCCTATTTTCATTTTTGTTGCCAGGGAAGCCAGTTGTGGGGGCAGCTGTTGAGCAACACGTGCACAGCGCATTTTACAAGTCTCTCCTCTCCTGTACCTGGTCTTAGACTCTTAACCTATGCAGTAGATGACCCCTAGAACCTCCATCTCCCCACTTGCAGCTCTTGGACCTGTGAGCCCCTGACGTTCATGGTCGCATTTGAGTTGCTGGCACTCAGACCTCATCCTGTGCTTGCAGACTAGTCCAGCTTGAAGTTCTCTGGCTCCCAAATGCGCATGCTCAGAGCTGAGAGTGTACCCACACAGAAGATAGGCTTTTGTCAGGAGATAGGGTGGGCCACGCTGTAGCACAAGGCTCAGGCAGGCAGGTATGCTGAGCAGCCTCCTTACATGCAACTAACCTCTGTCCTTTTTTATTTTCCCACTTTTATTCCTCCCAGATCCATCTTGACCTCTCTTTTTACATATCTTTGGTCCTTTCCCTAAACATCCCTTTTTAAGTGTTTCAGAGTATCAAATATTTTCTCTGCTTTATTCCCAAATTCTCTCGGAATAAATCCTACACCCTGATGACCCTATTTAATGAACATGGCTTCCTGGTGAGAGTTTCCTTGTTTATCTGATTCAGTGGGTGTCTTCAACAGGGACAAGTATATCATTGTTTTCCTTTGATGGCCTTTGGAGTGGCCAGTGGTGTGCTCCATTTTCCTTTCTTAGGTTACTGGGGGTCCTACACCTATCACTGCTCCTCTGTGTTTATGGTTGTCAGCTGCTTTTCAGAAAACCTAGCGTTTGCCATAAGATCACTGTTAATTATATTAGTCTGGAAGCCACATAAAAAGTTACCTCACATGCCTAGAGCAGAGGTTGTGTAGTACTAAGGGTCCTCATGCAAAACTATGATTTGCACTACCCCTTTTCACAGCCACTTTGTGTGAATTCTCATGCTCTCTTATGTCCATTAGAACTTTAGTCTAAGGTTTCAGAAAGTAAAATTGCTTCTATTTTTACCTTGGGAAATCTAGATTTATGAGACATGCTCAGGTTACTTTTATTAGATTGAAGCAGAAGTTGCCAATTTCTTTTTGTAGCATAGCCACTGCTCTATATATATCCTGCCCTGAAGCAGTATTTCAGGAAATTAGTGCAGTTCAGATCTAGGTGCAAACTGACCTCACCTGAAAGTTGTCTAACACACAGAGGAAGTGGATTTAAAGAAAAGTTCATCTATTTGTCTATCTGCAAGATATTTCCGCAAATATGATCAGGTAGCTTCTTGTGTAAGAATAACTTGTTTAAGGTTTCCTCTGTACAGAATATATATTTATAAGGTTTTAACCTTCCCCCTAATTTTCTAGATAAATAGATCTTTTAGTTAGGACAGGTTTCTTTTGTGGTATCAAATGTCTAAAAAATAGAAAATAACAGATAGAACATTGAAGGAGATTATTTCTTTATGGAAATAAGGGTAAAAAGGCATAATCTAACTTATGGTTTTAAATAATAAATGACAATTGTTACTGTCATCTGTGAAAGAATATAGGTAGTCACAGGAAAACAGATTTTCAATAGCTACAGCTTTAAAGGCATTTATATATATATTTAATATTTGTATGTCCTTTTATAGCTAGAGTTTCATTTGGAGAGTGGTGAACTCCTGGAACAGTTACTTTCCTGAGAAATTATTTTTTTCATAAAAGAAATGGTATTGTTTGGCGAACTTGCTTGATTAAACTTTATTAGAATAAAAGCAGTCATCTGTAATACTCTGTTGGTTAAGCTACTCAAGACAAGGAGTTCAAGCTCCTTTTGAAAAATTATATTGCAATCTACAATGCCTCGCCCACCTTCCCTTCAAAGTGACTTTTGTATTTTCTTAATTTAAAAAAACATACAGAAGAGTAACAATAGAGAGATTTTTACTGTTAAATGAACAGTTGCTAGCGACAGATATAAGGGGACATGCCTCAGAGAGGTCAATTATTGAGAGCTTTGTTTTGGTTTAAATATTGATGTTTACTGGTTTTCTAGAGTTGGAACTATATCATGTCTCACTGATTATTGTGATGTTTCTTCCCTTTGGAGATTAGGAATTAATTTTTCATTTCCTTTTGAATTTCTCTTAGCCAATTTGTATTGATGTTCTTATTAATGTGTTTCTTTCATTTTATGTTGTTTTCTTGTATTGCACTTTTCTTCAGAAGCATTTTGTTCATCAGGGTAAAATGTAACTTGGTGTAGTAGGTTCACTCTTGCAGAGCTCTAATGCCTTGCCTGTTTCCAAATGATGCAGGCATTCCAAATATATGGTAATGAAACCTCTGTGTCTTATGATACTGAAATTTTATCTGTGTTCTCTGAATTCATGTACAAGAATAATTGTAGTGTCAGATGAGATAGTAGGGTAGAAAAAAAACCTACACAACAAACAAACACAAAAGAACAGCTGATAATCATCTGGTTACTGTAAATTTCAATTTTATGACACTTAGTGAACAACTAATGCCATTCACTGATGTGGTTTTTAAAGATGTGTTTATCTTGTCCATATAATGTGTTACTGAGAGAAAGAAGAGCTGATACGCTTTAATGATATCATTGAGGGAAGGAGAGGTGACAGAGTTCTTAAGAAATGATCTTGCAGTCAAGTTACTAATATCCTTGGATATGAAAAGCACAGTGCTGTTGTTTGTGTGGAAATTTGTATTGTACAATTGTTATGTGATTTTCAGCTCTGCTCCACAAACAGAATATGGTAACAGCTACGTAATATAGTAGAGCATGTCACTGGGGACTCTGGAGTACCATAAGGTTCTCTTAAAAGAGTTCTGATGTTTTACATTAAGTATATAAATACTGTTTGAATTGAAAGCTACATTTATGTAGTCTTGTGTAACGAGTTGACCCTAACCAGCAGCTGGGTACCCACACAGCCACGCACTCACTCTCCCCACCCAACAGGCTGGGGGAAAGAATAAGAAAAATTAAACTGAAAAATACATTGCTTGGATAAAGACAAATTAATAGATGAAGGAAAGAAGGAGGAAACCAATTCAAAGAAATTACCTCCCACAAGCAGACTGTTGTCCAGCTGTTCACCAAGCATCAGCTGCCTTTGGAGGCAATCCCTCTTCTTCCTCTGTACCAGAGGAAGAAGCGCCTTTCTTCCTCTATACCAGTTCTTATTGCTGAACATTATGTTACATGGCATGGCTAATTTGAGTCAGCTGTTCCAGGCTGTTTTCCCTCCCAGCTGCTTGCCATCCCATGCTGGGGACAGGGTCAAAGTAGGAAGAAGAGAAAACCTTGATTCTGTGCAAGCACTGTTCCAAGAATGGCCAAAACATTGGTGTGTTACTAATATGTTTGGCTACAAATCCAGAACACAGCATCATGCACGCTGCAGTGGAGAAAATTAACTTCATCCCAGACAGACAAAGCACACCTTGTTAGCAGAACTAATAAATAGAATATCATGTACCATTTTTAGAATCATGTCTGAAATGAAGAGCATTTACAGCAGTAGGTAGTAAGTAACCCGTTTGGATGGTATGAACAGAGATGTACATTACTTAGAAGTGATGGTGGCTAGAGGTATATGAAAAAGTTGCAACCCTGCTTTATTTCTTCAGATATCTTTGCTCATTCTGCACTGTTTTCCATTATTTCTGTTTGAAGTATTTGCTTTCATTTGTTCATGGCAGCTTACAATGAATGGTTTCATTTGTTTCTCAGTACAGTCAGGCATTAGATCTTGCTGACCTTCAGCAATGCTGTGTTAGTCAGCACAGTGATGTTTTTAAGTCTGGATTGAGTAAGGCCGAAAGTAACTGGCTTTATATGTTCTTTTTTTTTTTCTAATTCATGCTTAATCTCTTTGAAAATGTATAATTCACTGTATTAGAACTGTTCATTCTTTAGCTTACAAAGGCAGATAAAAGTGCAAAGATAAAGGCAAGGACAAACGGAAGTACATAGCGAATATGAGATAATTATGTTGTGGAACAGAGAGAGAAGAAATTAATTTTATTGTAAAGATTTGAGCTCTGTATTTTATTTTATTTTATTCCAATCTGCATTGTTATAACAATTTTGCTTTTTTGCCCAGCACATTACCAGAGCAGTATTTAGGCAATAATTATTTTGAACATAAGCATACTTGAGATTTGAAAAAGTCCATTATATTCTTGATATATAAGTCATTACAAATGGAGTTTTTTTATAAATCACCTCCCAAAAACTTCAAGAATAAAAAAATGCAATCTAACACCTAAATTCCAAAATTTACCACAATAAAAAAGAGAACTGCCAGTAAATATTCATGTGTAAGAACATGAAGTAACTGAGGACATACCTTGTGTATTTTCATATGACTGGTAAATTGGAAGGAGATTAAGGTAAACTAAATCCTGAGGAGTTGGCGAGGCATACTGCAGGTCTGTGTGGATCTTCCTGTATGTTTGCAAAAATGAGTTTCACCAAAGTATTTGCTTGGTGGTATCTTCAGTTACAGATACTTTGTTAATCCTTAAAATGTAGCCTGAACAATTCCAGTCCTCCTTTTGGATTTTACTTTTACCTTCCTGTTGGATATTTTCTCTAAATGCAGGCTTTTTTTTTTTTTTCCTACCAAAAGTCTTACATAAATACACATTTTTAAGAAGATATTCAAATGTCCATCTGTTCCCTGAAACTAATTCTATAAAAAGCTGACAGTAGACACGTTTTAAACAGATTCAATTTCAGATTCAATTCAGAATTTATATTTAAAACTTATTTAATGGGAAGATTAGAAAAGTCCACTTGAGACTTCATAATATTGTCCATACTGTTCTTCAAAAAGCTTTTCTTCAAATAAAAGCATACATTTATCTGTTTCTTGATAAGAGAAATGTAGTATTTTCTAATATCTTTGTCTTCTGGGGGGGGATTCACCTCTGTGGAAAGCAACTGGTTTTACCAGTGGACAAAAGACCAGGGAGTTACCAACTTGCAATGTGAAACCTGAGTAAAAATATATTGACTTCTTTATTAGACATCTAGTGGACTTAAACCCAATTTCTGACTCGTATTTGTAGTTGATTATTTATGATATAGAGAGAGTCTGAACCAAGACATAAATTCTAACTTCATAGCGAGACTTAGCTTTATTTCAGTTATTAGATTTTTGTCCAGTTATATATGCATACATATCAAATTATACTGTTGCCGTATTAGAAATGTACACTGTGTTGCACTTGATGCATTCTTAGCACGTAATAACACATACTGTCAAGTTCAGTATTATAAAAACTGAAAAAATGTAATTGTTTGAATAGCACGGTAAAGAAAGTGTTGTTTAGTAAGTAACCAGTCTTGTCCAAAACTACTGTCTCTTCTTAAAAATATCTTGGACATATGGACTAAATAGTTGATAGCAATGAAAGAATATTTGTGTATGAGTGTGTAGGAGTTTAGGAGAAGGAAGGAGAAGTAGGTGTTAAACATGACAGTAAGGTGGGAACAAGTGACAATGGGAGAATGAGAAATTTAATGCAGAAACGTTTCTTGTGCAAGTAATCCTTGACACTTACATAATTTTGTGTATATCTATGAGCTATATCTATTCAATACCTCTGTGCTCTTACTCTACTGTAAGTGTGAGGCAGCTTATTCCTATTTATTTTAAGGCAATTTTTATACATAAATTTTTATACATATTCTTTCAAAGAAAATAATCTTGAGTACTGTCTTATGTGTCTTACCAGGGTGGTGGTAACCAATGGAATAAGTTGCTTTTCATACAAGACACATAAGACTCTTCAGCTGTGATTTGGAAGTCCTTGAGTACTTATAATGAAAATTTCATGTCATAAAGTGTATCTTTACTTGACAGAATTCATAGATACCAAAAAGGTGACAGATTTTGTATTTGTAAGGAAAGAATTATATTTATTATGTACCTGATACTTTATCTTTTCAGGTTACATTCCAATCAAGTGTTCATACAGTAACTGAAAAGGATAGTTTTTTATATGTTGAAATAAAATCAGTTTATTTATAATGTATATAGAATGTGGAATATAAGGAAGAAATTATTTACTATGCTTAGGTTTGGGGAAAAGTTTTCTAACCTTTGACAGCTAATTAATTTAGTTGCGGAGTGATTAAAAGAGCAGTGGATTATATTAAGAAGTTAACAACTCTCAGTAATGACCTGTTCCCCATTGGTATGCCTCTAACTTTATTACCTCTTGTGATAATTAAATAAAAACAGACCTGTGTAAGCTCCCAGGAAGCACAACAAATGCTAAATTATGATCTATCATCTTTGTGTCATGCTGATTTTTTTGCATATTTTATGGTTTTGTTTTCCCTCTGATTGATCACAACAGGTTTTCTTCATTACAAGTATGCGTTCTACCATGTGGTATGGGTTTGCACATGGAAGAACTAGAGATGAAGGGTTAGAAAGACTGCCTCAGAAGCTCATTGTCATAAAATAAATTTGACAATGGATTAAGTTTATTTTTATCAATAACGTAAGATTTTTAAAAATATCTTGTGGCTTATTGACAGTTTACATTGTTTAGATCAATGGTTTTCTCTCCATTGTATTAACAAAAAAGGGCAACTAAAATTATCAAGCTCAAACTTGTGTATAGATATTTTCAGTGTTTCATAGGAAATGCAGGTTGTATTAATCTAAAAACATGTCTCTTCTTTAAAACTCTAATTTCTTCAGCCCAGTCTTTAAAATGTGACATTTTCAGTTGCAGTGGTACATTCTTTGAGTTGATAACTGTATAAAGGAACAACGCAATGAGGGTCTCCACTGTCTGACTCATAAGGAGTGACCTCATAAAGTGAGCTCATAAACCTGAAAGAGCTGGGAGAACCTGTCACCAAGAGTACCAAAGCATCCTGTGTAGGTTCTTAGGACCTTTTATTCGGGGCATGTGCATCCTCCTGTGATTCATTCAATCATCTGACAACCACGCAAAAAAAAATTTAGACTTCTTAATGTATTTTAATATTTTTTTCAGTTGTTTTTAGGTTCCAGAAGGAGCACGAGTAAAGAATTACAGACAATGTTTAAAAGAGAAGATGTTGACAAGTTCATTCCTTTTTGTATCCCAGAGTTAATTCCAGACTTGTATCATACTTGTTCTGATGAACCCCTTCTTTCAGCAATTTATATAACTACACAGAGTATCCATTATGTGTGAGAAATAAAACTTTTGACCTTGGTCCTTTGTCTCACTGCTTTATATATTTCCTTGGTGTCCAAGACGTAAGCATTTGTGATCTAGTAGATGAGAAAAAAGGCTTTGTGTCCTGTAAGCAGCCAGTGTATGGATGTGGTATATTTTCAGTTTCTTGTATTTCTCAGTATCCTCCTTGCTCTCTTGTGAAAGTGTTATATATTCCTGAGGGTTGGTGGCTTCATGCCCAGGTGTGTTGCATTTCTGGAGCTAGGAGGCAGGAAAGTATACATTATATGCTCTCAGTCTATAATGTGCTAGGATGAAAGCCACTGTCTCAGCCAGCGATAGATAATAGAACACCTTCTTTACATAAAGTGTAAACTATCTTAGTTCAATATCCTAAATTCAGGAGCAGTTCTACATTGTAGTCTTTGTCAAACAGTTTATAAACACAAGTTTTTAAACAAAGGAGATACTATTATAGGTGAAATTCTAAACATATATTCTTTTGCCAAATACAAGCATATGAGCTTTATCCCAAGCTGTTATCAGCCAAATATTATTCATCCAGCCAAAATATTTAACCGTAGTGGGGATTGTTTTGGGTCAATTTGTTTATGCAAAGAGATTCTGCAATCAGGATAGACATAACTTGAATATGTAAAGCAGTACTTTCTAATCTGATACACAAGAGAGAGGTAGGCCCTAATGAGCTCTTAGTTTAAGCAGTAATGTGCTCATCACTCCTATGTCTTTGTTGACCAGCCAGGCAGCATTTTGGAGAGGAATGGTCGGTACCTGCAACTGCCTGGAAACGGTCTTTATGGCTCCTATGTGTCTTTCCTCTACCATCAGCACTGATGTGGATGACACAAGGTATAAAACCCTCCTGTATTAGTATTTACTCCCTTAAACCCTTGACCTACTAATAATTAATAACCCTACTTCAGTCTATAATTGCAGCTAAATTTAATCAGCCGTTTCGTATCTTGCATCCTCGGTACACAACCAGGGGTTTGGAGTGAAGGTCAGCTAGGGTGAGGGAGGACTGTTGCTGGGTTTGGGGAAAGAAAAGGTGACAAGTTATAGGTTGTGGTTAGTTATCCTTTATATTTGTGTATATTTTTTTGTACATCATGCAGATGTAATTTTTCAGACCTTACAGTTCACTTCACACCTTCCTCTGTATGTGAAATAGAATAAGGGTGATTTCTTTAGGATTCTGAAGTTGAAGAAATTTTAGCCTAGGTGATGATCCCTAGCAGAACATTTCTGGCTTTTTGCTCAGAGCACTCATATACATTCAGTAAATTGTTCTGCCACTGTCACCAGTTGGAGTAATAGTGTCACAGAGCAGTACAGGACAACTAAAATTAATGGATTCCCACCAACCAATGGCAGCCAAGGACCACTAAAAGTCATCTGGTTCTGCAGACTGCCCTGAACCGGCATTATGCCCATCTAAAATTGTGAGCAGACCTGAAGAACAGGACTTGGTAGATGAGAAGCTGGATATGGCCCAGCAATATGCGCTCACAGCCCAGAAAGCCAGCTGCATCCTGGGCTGCATCAACAGGAGGGTGATCAGCAGGGTGAGGGAGCTGATTCTGCCCCTCTGCTCTGCTCCTGTGAGACCCACCTGGAGAGCTGCATCCAGCTCTGAGGCCCCAAACACAAGGACATTGACCAGCTTGAGCACGTCCAGAGGAGAGACACAAAGACAGCCAGGGGGATTGTAGCACCTGTCCTGTAAAAAAACAGTCTGAGAGAGTTGGAGTTGTTCAGTCTGGAGAAGAGAACCTTCAGGAAGACTTCATAGCAGCCTTTTTGTACCTAAAAGGATCTTTCAATAGGGATTAATTCAGCGTAACATGTTTATTTTAGGTCACGTGTCTCTGTGTGTATTAGTTCTTCACAAGGCCTAGCAAAGAAAGAGTTAATCTGTGGTTCCTAGGACAGCTGGCCAAAGTGTGTCGTAGAAAAATAATTACTGTTGAGAAAATGGTTTAATGTTTAGGGTGAAGTTCATCTATTTTTGTTTCATGGAATCTGACCCTAAATATTTGTGAAGAATTTGAAAGTCTGTGAAGAATTGCAGTGTACCTCTAGCAATAAATGTGAAATAGCAATATCTCAATAGTAAATCTGAAAATATATATTTTTATATGTCTAAGAAAAATATAGCAGATTTTAGAGGCAATGAAAAGATAACATAAAATAGTATAGTGGCCTTTGGGGATACAGTTTCCTCTGTTATAAACATAGTAAAATAAACTGGTATCTGCTATTCATCTTTTCTGACTTCAACAGAAAAGTAAAACTATCATGTTTCTACAATTATAATGCCTTTTCATTGTTTTATACTTTTATTTCTCAATGATTATTTATGTTGTAAGTTTTCTAGTTTATTAGTCATACAAAAATCAACTTTCAGTAGTAGCCTGGTCTTTTCTACTTTTACAGTCATTACACTACAGCACTGATGGATTTACGTTACCAATGGCAATGAAGTGGTGTTGCAGCAAACTAGACTTGAGTTCAATTAGGAAGTGTAATTTAAGCTAAGTCCATATCCCAAAGTCAAGTGAAAAGATAGAAGTACGCTCATGTGGATGGACAGGATATTTTGCTACCCAGAAGATATGTGTCATCTACTCATTAAGAGCTACTTAAGTAGTCTTTAAGAAATGTATTAGAATATTGTTTTACCTCAGGTACTGCTACAGGAGCACAAATAAACAATATGTATTATTCAGCCTGAGTTTAAAACAAGTCTCTGCTCCTTCGTAAAGGGAAAATATAGTATCAGTTTCTGGAAGTTCTGCAGTTTATGGTCTATGGAAGGTCAAATGAAATGAGATCCTTTTCAAATTCTGAACATTTTTAAAAGTGAGTTTCAAGGACAATGCCTAAGACATTGAACAGAGTTTCTGCTTTTGCATGGTTATGTTTATACAGTAAGATATTTTTTTACTTCAAAAGGATCAGTTCCTTTCAAACCTAACTTTTTCTTTTTTTCTTTTCTTTTCCTTTTTGTTAGAATTTCCGTAGCTATAAATAGAAGCTCTTGACATTTTGCATCATTCTCTACCCTTGCTCTTTATATAGAACTCTCATTGATTTCAATTCTGTATATTGCATTAGACTAGGGTGGATAGCTTTTTGTTTATAAAAGACGCTAACAATATTAACCTCTGTGCTCGTAGAAAGTCTGTTAAATCTCCTTTAATTACAAAATGCTTTAAATAACATCTCAGGATTAAATTTTACAATTTCTAGGCCATCACAAATTGAGATGCTGTGAATTTATGAAGGAGAGTTCAATGAGTTCTGAACCTCCTTCTTTAAAATTCACTGTTCCAAAAGTTGTGTGAAATCCGGTTGTTTCTGCAATGAACATTTGGAGTCATGGTGATATCTGGTGTCCATGTAAGAGTGTTTCAAATCAAAAAAATGTTATAATAATCACCTATAGACTCACAAGGAGATAATTGCATTGACTTCCCTTAGAAGCTTTCCCACAGTATTACCTTGGAGAGGAAAAAATTGTCCATGCAGTTTTGTCTGCCACAGAAAGAGTCAATGAAAATTCGTCAATCCAAAATCTCTGCTACTGATCTCTGTTCTAGACTGATTTAAAGATGAGTTGAACTATGAAGTCTTCCTGGATATTGATGTCCCCTTAGATTTGTCTTAAGAGGAAGGTGACAGTGAAGGAAAAAAGGACGTGGAAATACTTAATTTTTTGAACTGTAATATTGTCTCTTTTTTGTTTTCTTCTCTTTAAACAGCTTTTTCATAGTCTAAGTAAAACTATCTGTGATACTGCTGGATTGCTGCAAACATGATCCTTGAATATCTGAAAGTTCAAGAGGATGAAATTTTTTACTTGAGAAATGAAAGATGAGAGTTGTCTGGGAAAAACCCCATGAAATTCCAATAAAATGAGTTAATTGTTGAGGAATAAAGGGGATTAATTTCTCTAATACTCGTTACTTCTGCATATAATAAATCTCAGAAGATACTAAGGCAATATGTTTTATGCCCAAGCTGTTTGATATACCCAAGTTAAAAATATAATAATTTAATTCCCCTAACATAGGTAAGCTAAGTCCTTATGATGCCTCAGTGGACAAATACCATGTTTATAAATACACAGACACTATAGAGGGTAGTTTTTATTACATATAGAACTTCTGATAACAAAGGTATTAAATTGCCCTTCTGTTGATTGAGTGGCTACTGGATGTGCCATGCAGACTCTACAAGCAGTAAAGAGAATACGTGAGTCAAAATAAGTTATACACAGACCACAGAAATTGGCATTTCCATTATGTTTGAGTCTCCAAGTAGTGCAAAAGGCAAAGTGACTTGAATACAACCCTTCTCCGGTAGGGAAAAAATTACCCAGCTTTAAAACAAAGCATAACATCCCTTTTACTATTTTGCTATTGATTTTCCTGTTTTATATCTGGCAAGTGGAAAGATATAGCTAGCATCTCTGAAAGCATTGTCTTGAAGGGAGAGCGTGTGGTTTTAAATGAAACATTTTTCTCTAGTAAAGAAAGGAGCTGTTGTGAATACGTTTGAGGGATAATGCACAGTACTCCTTCTGAATAGTTATTTAATGTCCCAACCCTTGATTTTAAACCTTTGAGTAGCTACAAAATGCTGAAGATCTCTTCTGCCTTAGAAACCTGTTTTTAGAGCAGCTCAGTTTTTAGAAACTCTGTTCTTTAGCTACAAACCAAACTGTATTTTCCCTAAAGGAGTAATCCAGAATTTTAAAAGGAGCAAGTCAAAAATACTGCGAACCAGATACATCAAATATAGGCCCTCTTTTTCTAGGTATCTGTGTTTCCCTTTGAAAGATTGGTGTTTTTTTAAACTAGAAAACTTTTACAAGATTCTGTATTAGTTCTTTTTTGAATAGCTTCTTTAAAACTTTGCCTTGAGAGCTTAGTATCTTCTAAAATTCCTTTCTTCAGATATTTCTGTAAAGCTGTCTTGGTTTGGACAGGTG
>VWPU01020715.1:0-30270 GCA_013398955.1 Callaeas wilsoni
CGCTCCGGTGGCGCTGGTCCGGCGGGGCTGGCGCTGGTCCGGCTGCGCTGCCGGGGCCGCGCTCGGGGCCGCTGCCCGCAGCTGGCGGGAGGCTCCGACACCGCCCGCCGGGCCACGCCCCCTCATTTACATACGGCGCCCGCCCCGCCCTCATCTGCATCGACGGCCACGCCCCCGGCGCCTCGCGGCGAGACAAGCCCCGCCCCCGCGCGCCCTCGGCACGGTCACGCCCCCTTGATTTGCATGTTGATTTGCATGGGGCCCGGGCACGGCCCTTCATTTGCATAGAGCATCTGCATCCCGCAGGGATGCGCGGGGACCACCGGGAGATGGACCCCGAGGCACGGGGAGGGACTGGCACCAGGGCACGGGCAGGGACGGACACCGGGGCCCGGGCAGGGCGGGCCCCCGGGCACGGGGAGGGACGGACCCCGGGCACGGGCAGGGACGGACCCCGGGGCACGGGGAGGGACGGACACCGGGCACTGGCAGGGACGGGCACCGGCCACGGGGAGGGACGGACACCGGGCCCGGGCAGGGACGGGCCCCGGGACCCGGGCGGGGACGGCCCCCGGGCACGGGCAGGCACGGACACCGGGACACGGCCAGGGACGGCCCCCGGGCACGGGCAGGCACGGACACCGGGACACGGCCAGGGACGGCCCCCGGGCACGGGCAGGCACGGACACCGGGACACGGCCAGGGACGGCCCCCGGGCACGGGCAGGCACGGACACCGGGACACGGCCAGGGACGGCCCCCGGGCACGGGCAGGCACGGACACCGGGACACGGCCAGGGACGGCCCCCGGGCACGGGCAGGCACGGACACCGGGACACGGCCAGGGACGGCCCCCGGGCACGGGCAGGCACGGACACCGGGACACGGCCAGGGACGGCCCCCGGGCACGGGCAGGCACGGACACCGGGACACGGCCAGGGACGGCCCCCGGGCACGGGCAGGCACGGACACCGGGACACGGCCAGGGACGGCCCCCGGGCACGGGCAGGCACGGACACCGGGACACGGCCAGGGACGGCCCCCGGGCACGGGCAGGGACGGACCCCGGCCGGCGACCCGTGTGAGGCAGGACTGTGGGCAGGGTCACCAAGGCAGGGACACCGTCCTGTCCCACTCCCCGAGCAGGCGGGTGGGGGCACAAGCAGGACTCAGTAGGAGGTGGATATGAATGTCCTCGTGCCATCTATGGTGACACCGGCACTGCCCCGTGCCCAGTTCAGGACTGGCAGTGAGTGCTGCATTCCTGGGAGTCCCAGACTTCCCACTGTTAAGGCCAGAATCATTTATTTCTACCCTGATTTTCTGCACGACACGAGTCAAGTCCTCTGGGGATCCAGGCAGCAGCTCAGGCACAGCAGCTGTGCCAGGCTGGGCACTGGGGTGACCGTGCCTTGGGGAGCAGGAGCGTGGCCACGAGCAGCCCACGCAAGGCCACCCGCCCAGGGCTCGTGCACAGACACAGCAGCACCAACCACCGGCTCAGTGGTCCTCTCGGAATGATATTTTGAATTTGCAGTTGGAATAATGACCTCCTTTTACCAACCCACCGCAAACACCTCAGCTGGCTGGCACAGAGGAGTTTTCCAACCACATCCACCATTCATCTCTCTCACTCCCTGACAGCACTCACGAACACCAAAAATTAGATCAATCAGCCTCCTTGTCTGACATCCAGGTCTCCCTGGGCCCACCTGGCCCTGCGTCATCCTGGTCTGGGTGCTGAGGAGATGAGAATTCAAATCAAACACGAGACAACTTCAAGTGAGATATAACGGTATTTCCATGAGCAAGTCTTTCTAAATTCTCATTTCTGGGATTTAATTCTGGCTCTGCATCCACGTGATCCTTCCCCTTTTGAGGCCCGAGACCATCCCTGCTCCACTGTGATCCAGCCCTCCATCCTACATGCTCTTTCTCTGAAGAAAGCCCCGCTCACTCCATGGAATTAAACACCCAGGAGACTTTCCCGAAATAGGCCCAGGGCTGTTATTATGCAGCTGCTTTAAAAGGTTCATTGCAGTAATAAAACGGGGCTGACCTGTCCTGCTGATGTCACCCTCCCAGGAACAGCAGGCTGCTTCCATCTCACGGCACCGTCTGATTTTCCTGCTAAGAAGGAGAAATAAATTGCAGCCATCCCTGCTCGTGCTGTGCCACGCTGGGAGGGGATGAGGGGACGTCCCCGGGGTGTGTGGGGAGCGCGTGGCCGCACGTGGGGCTTTCTGTGCCCGACACAGAGCACCGGGAACGCTGCGGGGTCCCCCTGCCCCGGGAGCCCCGCTCGCTGCGGGCTCACACAGGAATCTGTGCAGCAGAAATAACTCCTGCTGCATGGAAAGGAACCGAGCAAAAATGGAAATAATAACGGGGCGTTTTGTCTCCTTCCCTGTGCACGGTTCGAGGGGAGTGGGGTGTTCCCCTCAGCGCTGCTGCACTGCACGTGGAGCCACACCAGGCTGACTTTGCTCATTTTAACTGTAAACTCTGGGCTTTGCCAGTTTCTGCCTTGTTGTTTTTTACTGTATGTTCCCGTTTTCCAAGGACAGCCCCCATAACTGCTGCATGTGGAATGTGGAGAACATGGCTTTAATTTCCCCCTACAGGTATTGATAATCACGATAACCACGCTCAAACTTTTGTCACAGCTGGGCCAAGGTACAAAAGTACAAAAGCCAGGGTACAGTTCTTGCTCTCAGGGGATTGCTTTCTTCTTTCCTTAGTTTTCATAATTCTACCTTATTTTACTTTTTTCATTATTTAGTGCACTCTGAGTCACGTCACATTGAAGGCAGGATCTTCATGGCCATGTTAATTTTCACAAAAGCTGAGGATCCAGATCCCCCCAACACTTTGAAATGTCGGCATGAACATGCCAGCAGCTCCTTCCTCTGAGGAAACGGTCGTATTAATTAATGCAAGTGCAGTCCCGCAGGTGTGCGGAGGGACTAACACACACAAACAACCCTGACCCGCCGCTCTCAGGGGAGCACAGCGGTGGAGCAGAGGGGAAATCAGCCCAGTTCATTCCTGTTTCCATAAACCTGTGGGTTCTAATGCTATTTTGCTCTCCATCAGTTCCTGCTGTGGAGAAGGCACCAAAACCCAACCAGTGATGCTGGAAGTGGTGTCTCCGCTCCTTGCCACACAGGGGATCTCCACGGAGCTGTGGAATCCAAGCTCCCTTTGCCGGCGGCTCCGCGGCCCCCCTGCGCTGCCGGGGGCGGGGGAGCAGCCCCTGTGCACAGGAGCCAGCGGGAGCAGGGGCAGCCTCCCCTGGAGACGTGATTCACATCCTCAGGAAGGGACCTCATCCTCCCCCCGGGCAGGCGAGGAGCTGCTCTGGGAAGGGCAGCAGCCACAGGACTCGTGCTGGGAAACGTGGGAGCGGCGAGCCCGGCGTGAGCCTGCGGGGTCGGGGGCGAAGAGACCGGGAAGAGGAGCCCTTCGCAGCAAAATCCCGCACCCCGACTGCCGGGCACAGGGGCTCCGGTCAGGGAGCCGCTGCCATCGCGTGGTGCGCTGTGCTGGACAGCTCCAGCCTCGCCCCACGCCGCAGCCAGCCCCAAAGCCCAGCAAAGAGACACAGTCCCCAACCCGAGCTGAGTTCGCCCCATTTCCTAGGAAAGCTCTGCCTGCGGGAGCCCCTGAGTGTGTGGGAGCTGCGGTCCTGGAGCCGCGGCTCGTGTGGGAGCACCCGGCAAGCGCCTGCAGCCTCCAGCCTCGCGCCCGTGTGGGGATGCTGCTCCCCTGGTGCCCACACCGGCTTCCTCTGAAGAATTCGGAAAAGCTGGAGAACAGATTTGTCTCTTTTTTTTAGTCTCTTTTTTCTTCGGGACCCAAATCCGCCGCAGGAAACAGGTGGAGGAAAAGTCCAGCTCTAATTAGATAAAAAGGTGCCTCAGCAGCACTCGGCAGCCTCCACATCCGTTTGTCGTCTTGCCCTCACCCAAGCATGCCAGGAGGGCCAAGGCAGGGACAGGGATCCTGGAGCAGGGACAGGGATGCTGGAGCAGGAGTAGGGATCTTCTTAGGCGGTAAATCCCGGTCCCTCCACACTCTGGAGGACCTTGTGGCTGCTCACAGCAGTTGATTCTTCAGCCCCCGCTCAGAGGCTGCGCGGGGGGGTCCCCGAGGGCAGCACAGCCCCGGTCAAACCCCACGGGACGAAGGGCCCGGGGGCGGAACCCAGCTGGAGCCGCAGCTGGAGCCGCAGGCTGGGGCATCCCCGGCTCGGGGCAGCGCTGGGGAGGGACGTCTGCCCCGGGTTCCATGGGGACACTGGGGACGGGCGGGGTGACAGGCACCCCCCGCAGCGGGGTGGCATCAGCTGCTCTGGTTTTTCCCTTTCTGCTTTCACAGTTTTCGCATGTTCCACGTCCTCCGTGCAGAGAGGATGGAGCGGGGAGAGAGATGCTGCGTTCATGTGAGGAGAGACCCAGTTCCCCACCCACCGGCGGCAGGAGATCCTTCACAGCAGCCACTGGGCGAGAAAAAGCCCAAATGTTGGCTCCTGAGCTTACATAAACCTCCGGAGTGGCCGGAGCGAGGGGACAGGCGCAGGGACACGGGGACAGCCGCAGGGACACGGGGACAGCCGCAGGGACACGGCCACAGCGCCGCCCGGCTGGAACAGCCCCGGCTCCCGTCCTGCATGTGAAAATCCATCATTTCCTTTTGCCTCCTCCCGCCTGCTCCAGCAGCCTTGCCTCGCCCGGCAGTGCGGGTGTGGAACGTGTGGCTGCTCTGGGACGCAGGGATGTGATGGACAGGGCTCAGGCAGGGCTGTCGCTGAGGACATCGGGACGCTGCCGGCGGTGACAGGGCTGCCGGGGGGCACGGAGGGCTCCAGCTGGCCGCGGCCCCCCAGACCACCTCTGCTCACGCGGAGGGGGTCAAACACAGGAGGCAGAGACACCCGCGTGTGTTGGGCAGAGAGGAGGAAGCCCGGGCAAAGCAAACAAGGACCTGCCATCCCTCACGGGGTGCAGCAGCTGGCAGGGAGCCGGCACACGCTGATCCTCGCCGGGCCAGGAGCAGGTGAGGGGCCGCAGTGAGGAGTGAGGCAGGGCTCCATCCCCCAGCCCGTCCCCAGGCTCGCTGCTGGCCCACACTCCCAGGGAGCAAGGGTGGCCTGGGGGTGCGCCTGGGGTGCAGTTCCCGGCTGTGAGGGGCAGCAGGGCCGTGCCGGGGGAGTCAAACCATTGCCAGCTCAGAGCTGCAATGCCCCGTGTTTGGGGCTTGTGTAAATACATCCTCATTTCTCAGACCCAAGAGCATTTCTCCATTCCTCCTGAAGGCAGAGCGTGCTGCAGATGGATCAATGCGATGAGGAGCCCGTGCTGCTCGCTGCCTGCTGGCTGCACACCCTCTGCTCCCTGCAGCGAGGGACAGGGCCACCAAACCTGCCCAAAAGCTGCTCCGGCCCCGTGTGCACGAGAGGCTCAGGCACTTCGGGTGCTCGCATGGCTCGGCACATGCAAACATGTTTAGGCTATTTAAATATTTCATATTCCTGGCTGCTGGCTTTCAGGGAGAACAAATTAATTCTGTTTCATGTACCCAGAAACGGCCCACATCAAACCGCCTTCCTGCACAGTTGGTTAAGCAAAGTTTGTAGTGAAATCCTTGGGGTTTTGTTGCTTGGTTCCCAAACCATCTGATCGATAATTGGCTTCCATGTCCTATAACTCTATGGGAAGTTGTCATTATTCCTTGCTACTGATCCAACTTTTTGATTTCCCTCTCTGTTTCACACTGGGTTAGCACACGGCAAGGTCAGGGTGGTGACAGGGGCAGAGTGGCACTGCCACCTCCACGTGTCTCACCGGGGTGCAAAGGGAGCTTCAGGCTTGGGACAGCCTGAAGATTCAAGGCAGCAGCACGAAGATTCAAGGACAGCATTACGTTTTTATGCTGGGTAAAAAACCAAGACTCAAATTCAACAGCAACAAGACCGAGCTGTGAGTGATGGGCTCGAGCTGGTGGAAGATGAAAAGAAAGCTCCAGAGAGGCCTCAGAGCCCCTTAAAATGCCTAAGAGATTTCCCTTAGGGTTCAGGAGAGCTGAAGAGGGGCTTGGGACAAGGACTGGAGGGACAGGACACAGGGATTGGCTTCCCACTGCCAGAGGGCAGGGATGGATGGGATATTGGGAAGGAATTGTTCCCTGTGAGGGTGGGCAGGCCCTGGCACAGGGTGCCCAGAGCAGCTGTGGCTGCCCCTGGATCCCTGGCAGTGCCCAGGGCCAGGCTGGACAAGGCTTGGAGCAGCCTGGTGACACAGCCCAGCTCTGGGGGGCAGAGCAGAGGGGAAGCAGGAAAGCAGCAGAGCCACCAAGCCTCTGCCATCCCTGGGCTGGGCTGCAGTACCTGCTGCACAAAAATTCTGCTTGTGCCATGGCAAACTCCAGCTGCTCTCCCCCAGGAGCTGGGTTTCTCTGCAGCTTCCTTCTCCCGAGGGATGGCTGGTTTTATATCCATCGTTCATCACATTGCTCAGAAAAATCATTTCATAATGAATTCTTCACTCAGCCCTTCCAGGAGCCTCATTTAAATAACAACGAGGCTCATTAACGGCGCAGGGCTGATCCCTGCACAATGATTTCTTCATTAAGCTTTGCCTGGGAGGGTTTTCCTCCCAGCCGAGCCAGTAATCCCTTCCCTCACAGCCACTCTCTGCTGCTCCACACTCACGGATCCCATCGGGTCCGGCTGTGGGGCAGGGATGTGCCGGGGCTGCTCGGAGCCTGGTTTTTCAAGAACCCTGTTACCCGAGTGCCTCAAATCCTGGGATACAGAAATCCCCCGATGGATGCTGCTGTGATGCCTTTGGCCTTTGGCCACCCCCAGCTTATCGCAGCCTGGCCACGGGCCTGCCCTCCGTGCATAAATCCCTGCACGCAGATGCTCCATAGAAAATCGGGCTCCGAGTGAGCAGGGGGCTCGTTGGGTTTGTGCCCCTGTGGCACTGTGCCCTGCTGCCCCTCCCCAGGAGCTCCAGCCCAGCTGCTCCGGCCATTTCCCAGCACAAACAAGCCTGGGACGAAGCACAGACCCCTTAGCGCCGGGCGGGGTTCGCTGTTTCTCACCGCCTTTATCTCATGTTATTTTCCACTGGAGATTATTCCAGCTTGAGGGCGAGCAGGCAGGCGGGGCCGCGAGAGGGCCAGAGCCCTGCCTCACTGTCCCCTGGTGTCCCCCCGGTCACCCTCCCCCGTGCCACAGCGCATCGTGTCCCTTCAGCTCCGCTCCGGGAGGAAAAACAATGGGAAAAAAATGCAGAGAGAGGACAACCTACCTGTCATGAATTTCCAGAAATATTTTGAAAAAAGTTTTATCAAAAAAAACAAAACAAAGCAAACAATCAAACCCCCTACACACAAAAAAAAAAAAAAGGAAAGTCCTCAGAAAGACTTGGGGCTTCACCAGTTTAGACACCATAAGAATTTTGGAATGGAAAACATTTGCATGAGGCTTTCCCTCCTCCCTGATGAAATGACTCGGGCTGGTTCTGCACAGAGGCGCCTCGGCTGCTGCTGGGTTCGTTGGCCCCGAGGGCACCCCTGGGGCAGCAGGTGGGAGGGTGCTGTGTCCCCCGGTCCCCTGGGTGTGTCCCCTGGGTGCCTCGGTCCTGCCGCAGCGCCTCACACCGCCCGCCCCGCCGCGGGAATGGGGAGCCCGGCGCCGGCCGAGTGGGAATTTTCTGCAGTAAATCCCAGCAGGGTGTTTTACTCCACGAGCTGCGAGGTTTATTTATCCCTCCCTCACGCTTGCTCATCTGTGTTTGTCAGCCAGATCGTACCGGTTGCCATCTGCAGGAAGCTGTAAATTGTTTTCTGGCTTTTCCCTCTCGACTGCGGCTCCTGCATCGCCTTCCTGCTCCTCTTGGAGCTGGGGACCCGCAGCACCCGGGAGCGGGCAGTGCGTGACCCCGCCCGTGGGACCCCTCCCCTGCCGGGCCCTGCGGGTCCAGGGGGGCACAAAGCCCCCGAGAAGCTCCTGTGTCCATGGGGTTTCCTTGGACGTCAGGCCGTGGCTGTGCCCGGCCGGGGCCGCTGGGGCGTGCTCAGGTGAGCCCCGGCCACTCGGGGGTCGTGCTGGCAGTGACGCACAGGAGGGGCTCCGAGCCCACCGCATTCCCAGCTCGCCCTCTCTATTCCTTTTCCCAATCTCCCCACGAAAGCCAGTTACTTCTGCACCCCCAGGGCACCGGACAACCCGTGAGATGTCACCCGGGCTTCCCAGGCGTCCTCCCTGCTCCAGGAACAAGGAGGCTGAATTCCCCGTCATCCCAAATTATCCTGGATCACACCCATGAGGTCCTGCGAGCTCTTTTATCGACAAACATTTGGATATTAAGGGCCATCCTACCTTCCCCCCTCCCGCACCACCCCGGTCATTCCAGATGGAATTTCCTCCCCTGAAAGGACTGGCTGGACTGGCAGCAGGTACTCGAATATAATTAAATCCCGCTGCTCTTTCCGCTGCAAAAGGAGCGCTCCAGGGGAAATCCCTACCCGAGGGGGCCCCCGGTCTGTGGGATCCCGCACCCGTGGGACCCCCGCCCGTGTCCGGGGTGGCCCCGGGCAGCCGCGCTCCCTCCGCTCCGCCCGGCTCGGGATGTCACCGTTCCCATGGCAACGGGAGGGCTGCAAAATAAAACAAGGAGAAAAGGCGCTGAGGGAAGAGCGCGGAATGGGAGGGGGGCTGGGAGAGGAGCGGCCCTGCGAGGTTCAGTCCCCAGAGGCCACCCCCGCCCCACAGGGACATCCCGACCCGGGGGACGCTCAGGGTGCGTGAACCACGGCGGGGACCCAACAGGGACCCTGCGCCCACCCACCGGCCCAGGCGGGAGGGACTCGGGCCCGGGAGCTCAGGCCGGCAGGGGACAGCCACCTCCCACCACACCGGGAGGTGTCAGCCACGTCCCCCGCTCCGAAACCGAGCCCGCGGGGGTGAGCGGCCCTCGGCAGCTCAGCATTCCCTGCCCAGCCTTCCCAGGTCTCCTTTTAGCTGAGCCTCGCCACGGCCGAGCTGCCAAACCTTGCTGGTCCTGCCGGGCACCTCGGCACTGCGGTCACGCAGGAGCAGAGGCAGCCCCGGCAGCACAAAGGTGCCAATTCCTCCTCCATTAGCGGCCCAGGGATTCCTTTATCAGCCCTGCGCTTCTCTGTACAGTGTTGATCATTTTGATGGAGCATTTGTTTTAATTTCCCAAATGAGGAAGCAATCTTGTAAATATTGTGCAGTAATTAAAATGGCTATTTATTGTGCAGCATTCTGGCTGCTGCCAGCACAGAACATGATTAGCATTCCCCTTCCGAGCCCTTGCTCCAGCCGTCCCGCGGCTCCAGACGGCTCTGCCGCCCGCACGCCGCTGGCTCTGGCCCTGGCACAGCGGTGGCACGGAGCTCCCCACACCTGCAGTCCTGCTGCTCGGCTTCCTCGCTGCCGACGAACTGCGGGAGGTTTGATGCCCTCCCAAAGCTGAGGAACGCAGCGAGGAGCGAGAGCAGCGCTGTCGCTGAGGATTACCTGTGTGACCCTGGACTGTCACTCTCACTGTATTTGCATGAGCACAAACGAGTTCTCTGAGGCTTTCCCTGCCGTGGTTTCTGTCTGTTACTTCTTCTGCACAAGCATTCAAAGTGGCAAAAGCTGAAAAAAAGGATACTTGCAAATAAATGTCTGTACAAATCCATTCTAAAACCCCTTTAAAATGTAAATCCTTCAGCTCGAGCAGTGCTGGGCACAGAAAGTCTTCGATGCTGGGGGAAGTGAGGCTGGATGTCAGCAGGGAGGAGGCACAGCCCTCGCTGCCTCCAGGAGCTCTGCTCCCTCTCCAGATGCGGGGAATGGGGCTCCAGGGATCCGGGGATCTGGGGGTGCCCACGGGGACACCTCTGTGCCAGCTCCTCTCCAGGGAGCCCGGGTGGGTGGCCGATGCCAGCGAGAAGAAATGAAAGATCAATAGAGCGAGTAGAAGGAGAAGTGGGGTGGAATGGGGGAAAACCCTCTTCCCACATTTCCTTTCCACCTCTTCCCACATTGCCTGGGGTGCGGGAGGGATGGGTGGCCTCTCCTGCTCTGCTGCAGGGAGCAGGTGTGGGACCAATTGGCCTGGCCCCAACGCTGAGCTGGGAATGTCCCTGCCTGCCCCCAGGAAACACCCCCAGTCTCTGGCAGGAGCCCCTGGAGCTTTGCACGTGGTGGGGAGGCTCCTTGGTGCTCTCTGCACACCCCGATGGGGCTGCTCCGGCCCGGGGCCTTGCTCTGGGGGCACAATGAACACAGCAGGGCACAGCAGGTGCAGTGCTCCGCGGCCGCACGGTGGGCAGGGGGGTGGCACGGTGCTGGGGGGCACGGGGCAGTGCTCGGGACATGGTGCAGCGGCGAGGGATTTGGCATGGGAGCAAGGGACGTGGCACGGCAGCGAGGGACGCGGCACGGCGATGGGAGACACGGCACAGCAGTGAGGGACACGGCACGGTGCCGAGGGCCGTGGCACAGCGGCGAGGGATGGTGCCCAGCCTCGGGCCCGGTCCCCGACCCCGCGGGCACAGCCGAGCCCGGGAGGGCAGGAGCCCGTCCCCATCCCTGCGCTGCGGCGGCCGCCGACGGCGCGGCTGCAGAAGCTTCCCCAGAATTCCATCCCCACTCCCACTCCTCCATCGCCTCGCTCCCAGCTCCTACATGCAGATGCCAGCTCACGCGCAGAGCTGGCTCCGCACGTCATCGCCCACCTCCGCTGTCCCCCGTGCCATGCCCACGCAGCCACCCAGCCCCGCCCGGCCCGTGGAGCACCCATGGGAGCGCCCATGGCAGCGGCACCGGGGCGCGGGCTGGGAGCTCCCAGGGCTGGCGCAGACACCGGAGCTGAGCTCGGGGCTCGCCCTCTGCAGCCACTGCGGATCTGCCCGGTTGGCAAAATGAGCGAAAAGGATTAATTCCCCTTTTTTTCCTGGCTGTGATTTCTCCAGCTGCAGAAAACCCTTGGAGCCGAGCAATGGGAGAATTCCCGGATGCTCTCATGGGGCACGTTCCAAAAGCGTTCATCCATCCTGCCCCCCCAGCCGTGCTCCTGGCACCTCTCAGTGTGCTGCCTTTGCTCGGGGGGCTGCTGTTTTACAACCAGGCTTTGGGGGAGCACACTGCCAGACCCCTCCAACCCTGCTGAAGGGAGGATTTGGAAGAGAAAACTCTGGGAGCCGATCCTTTCCCAGACTGCGGGCGAGGGCTGGTGAGCAGCAGGCACAGGGAAGAGCCGGGCGTTCTTCTGCAGCACCCTGATTGTTTTCCCTGTGTCCCCAAAGTGGTGGCACCAGGCACAGCTGGTGGCACCCAGGCCAGCACGTGCCTGATGTCTGTGCAGCCTTTGGCATCTCTCCCAAGCGCCCTGAGCTCATCCCAGCTTTCCATCATGCAGGGGGTGAGTGTTGGTGCCTCACCAGCCCCTCATCTCAGCAATGGCCACCCCGTTACTGCCTGTGGCATCAGGACTCTGCACCCACCCTACTCCCAAGCGTCATCTCCATCCCTGCGGGAGCTCTTTCCATCCCAACAGGCACCAAGAACCTGGAAAACACCAGGCAACATCCCAGCAGATCCATGTGCCAATAAAAGCACGGTGCAGACCCATGTCCAGGCCTGATGCAAATTTAATTGAATGGGAATGAGATGTATTTTATGTTCTTAAAGCACATTAAGTGCTTGGAAGTTAATTGGTATTTAATTAGCATAAATAAAGCACTTTAATAATACTCAAGGAAAAACAACATGGTGTTACAGATGCTTTATCCAAAGTCACCCTGACAAATTAAAGATGAATGTGCCCAACACATCAGCACACGAGGCCGTGCACGGGCTGTCCCCCCTCCTGTCCCCTGCACCTGGGGACCGCAGGCAATGGCACCACTGCCCTGGAGGGACCTGCAGAGCCCCCTCGCCTGCTCCTGCTGGGAGAGGTGCCTTGAAACCGGGATGCGCAGGAACATGGGGTGCAGGAGGGAGCTGGGCTGGGGGATGGAGCTGGGATGCAGGAGGGAGCCGGGGTGCGGGATGCAGGAAGCACCCGGGGTGCGGGAAGGATGCGGAGTGCGGGAGGGATCCCGAGTGCGGGAGGGATCTGGGATGCGGGAGGGATCCGGGATGCGAGAGGGATCCGGGGTGCGGGAGGAATCCGGAGTGCGGGAGAGATTCGGGGTGCGGGAGGGAGCCGGGGTGCGGGAGGGATCCGGGATGCGGGAGGGATCCGGAGTGCGGGAGCGATCCGGGATGCGGGAGGAATTCGGGGTGCGGGAGGAATTCGGAGTGCAGGAGGGATCCAGAGTGCGGGAGGGAGCCGGGGTGCGGGAGGGAGCCGGGGTGCGGGAGGGAGCCGGGGTGCGGGAGGCTGCCCGGTGCAGAGGCAGCCGCAGCCAAGCGCGTTTCCTGCGGGGCCGAGCATCCTCTCGAAAGGGGAAGGTGGGAGCCCGTCACACCCCGGGGCCCCAGCCCCGCTCCCACCGAGGGCTGTGCCCCGAGCAGACGTTGGGGACCCCACAGCACCAGCTCGCACCGGCACCGCTCCCCACAGGCTCCCTTTGGGGAGGAAACAGCGATTCTGCTCCATGTTTGGTTCGGCATTTTTTGTGGCGTTGCCATGACAACCGTCCCAGTGACATCTTCATGCTATTTGTCTCCTTCTGGGGGTTGCAGCATTTTCCTCTCTGAATGAGCAGCTGCCGGGTTCCCGGCTCACCTGGAGCCCGCGGTACCCCCGGGGCTCACGGCTCCTGCCCAGCCCTGGGAGCTGCCCAGGGATGCTCCCCCGAGCCAGGGATGCTCCATTCCCGGCATTCCCGCACTCCAGCATCTCCACAGCATTGTCCTTCCCTAAAAACACATCTCTGTGAGTGTCTGTGCCCCTGTGTGGGTCACCTCCCGGCATGGGAAAGTCGAAAACAAGCTGAAAATAGAGAGGTGACATTGGCAGTGCCCTGCCAGCCCCACGGGGACAGCGGAAAGCTGGGAACTGCCCTGCCACGGCAACTGCGAGAGCCACCAGCAGAGAGAGAGAGGAGGCATCTGCCTTACCCGAGGGGCTCCTCCAGATCCGCTGCTGCCGGACAGGGGCAAGAGCCGGAGCCAACACACAGCTCCTGCCCGGGGAAGGTGCTCTGATCGCGCTCGGGGCAGCCGGGCCCTTTCCCGCTCCTGCCTCCTCCTGCCTTCCAGCCCCATTCCTGCACTGGTGCCCCGGAGCTGGGCAGGGCGGGCAGCGCAGTGTGGGGGCACAGCTGTCCCAGCACAGCCCCTGCCCCAGGGACACCTCTGAGCCACGCTGGGAGCAGGGCGCTGGGAAAGCAACAGGCGTTTCCGAGTTAAAATTTCACAAATTTCGGAGCGACTTAACCCAGGGAACACGAGGGGTTCCTGTCTGGGACTGGGAGTGCTCGCGGTGACACCCGTGTGGCAGTGCAGCCCCGGGAGGGGGCCGGTCCCCACGAATCCCCCCCAGGGGAGGCTGCGAGGCCGCAGGATGAGTCAGGGCAGCGCTGCCGGAGGGGACGGATGCCCGGCTGACGCAAAGCTGCTGCGCTGGCTCCTCTCCCCCTGCCCACACAGCTCCATCCTCTCCTTCCGCTGACTCTCCCGCCTCTGGCAGCACCCCCTCTGCCAAGCAGCCCCCTGCACCCCCGGCCCGCGGCACTCCTCCTCTGAGAGGGCAGGGATGACCCACCCTGGAGTCTGGGCGAGTGCCTCACCCCCTTGTCCTCCTGATGCCCGGAGGGGCCAGAGATAGAACTGTCCCCAAAGCTCCCCTCTCCCGTCACCCTCTGTGGCAGCACCCATGGGGCAGGAGCTGCTCGGCATCATCCCGGCCGATTTGAGTGGGGGGCAGTGGTGCCCACCCAGGGGGCACAGGGCTCCCTTGCTCTGTGGGTGCCCGGGCACAGCTCCGGGGGCTGGATGCTGTGCATGGGCAGTGCCAGAGGAGCCCGGGGCACCACGGACACCGGTGCTCTCAGGAGACGTCCTGGTGAGCCGGTGCCGTGGCAGGGGCTGGCAGAGCCCTGGGCACCGTGGTTTGGCTGGGAGGTTTCCATCCTCCCTCCAGCAGCAGAGGAACCGTGGCTGGCCCACGGGTGCCAGGGAGATGCCGAGGGGGACAGGATGAAGAGGAAGGAGCAGGGGCAGGAGGTTCCACGCCGGCTGTGCTGGGCACCCTCTGCCCACGGACGGGGCCCTGTGCCCGCTGTCACTTCAGGAGCAGGCGGGTGGCCTGGTCACCCAGCAGGAGCCTTTGGGGAGGAAAAAGAGACAGAAATTCGGGGTCAGCATTTCTGCCATGGCAAGAAGGCAACAAGGACAGGGGGACAGCACCGGCCCAGCACCAGCCTGAGGCTGATTTGCCGCATGAGACAAGGATGAAGCAAAGGTGCATGTGGACACAAGCTGGACCTTTGCTGTCATCCTGTCCTCATGGGAAGGAGAAGGGAAAGGAGTCTCCAGCCCTTGGACACCCCCTGGAAAAGTATCTGCTTGGAGCCTTGCCCGATGGAGGAGGCAGCAGCAGAGGGAGCAAAGGGAGGGTCAGCCAGCAGGGCCCCACTCCCAGTGTCACCGTGGGTGTCACGTACCTCACCAGCACCCCGACGAGGAGGGCAGCCACCATGGGCCCTACCCAGTACACCCAGTGGTAGTCCCAATAGTTTGCCACCAGAGCTGGCCCGAAGGCTCGGGCTGGGTTCATGCAGGCTCCGGACACGCCGCCCCTGGAAGGGGAACAGAGCGGCTGCACCATCACAGCGGGACACGGGACCAGCACCCGTCCCCTCCGTGCTGGGATGGGGCAATGAGAGAGGTGGGGGCAGCAGCATCCCCCTCCCGGGGCTCCTCCCCAGGGCTCTGGTGGGCAGTGGGCTTGGACCACCCCGGGCCACATCCCAGCACGGCTGCTTGGTGATGAGGATGGTTTTCCATGGGGGACGGGTTTCCATGGCAGCCCCCAGTGGCTGCGCTGCAGCCGCACAGGGACCAGGCCCCAACAGCAGCTGCTCACCAGCACTGGCCTTCACCCACAGGATGGGGAGCTCCTGGGGCAAAGCCAGCCTGGGGTGGAAGCACCAGTGCTGACTGCTTCTGGGACACACCAGGAGCCAGGCTGTGCACAGAGAAGGCTCTGCGCCACACACGGGTCACACACAGCAGCGGGGTGGGAGGGACAGGAGCAATTACAGGTTAAAGGGGTAAATATTTGCTGAGGAGTTTGCGCCGTGTGTAAACACGGCCGGGGGTCCTGCCAGAGTGGGTGGGCGCTGCCTTAACCCCACACTCCATTAACGTTCCTAATTGCATGTGCTCGTTATCCCATCACGGTGGCACCCGAGCTGGGCTGAGCCTGGCAGTGCTCCCAGCAGCCGCGGGGACACGGGGGACACAAACCCCTCCTGTTTGCTCAGGGCTTCCCACGGCAAACACAGCCCGGGCAGGCCCGGGGTTTATCACCCACGGCGGGTGCTTGGGGCAGCTGTGCCGGCTCCGGTGCCACGTGCCGGGATGAGCCTGCGGCTGCTCCTGCTCCAGGCTGAGCCCAGGCTGCTCCTGCACCCAGCCCGTCAGCTCTCCCAAACTGCCAGAGCGCCCACTGGGCTCATTCGATGGCCCTCGTGGTGTGCTCGGCTTGCCCCAGTTTCCCTGGCAGCAGGGCCTGTGCAGTGCTGCAGGAGGGCAGGTGCCATCCCGGCCCGTCCCATCCCACCGCGCTCCATTCCACCCAGGACCCGGGCGCTGTCTGCCCCCGGCGCAGGCTGCAGCTGGTCGGGGTGGGATTTGGGGCGGCCCGATGGTGGGCGCTTAGAGCTGCCCCCGGCTCGGAGCGCCAGCTCCAGGCACAGCCCGCGGTCCCGTGCTGAGCCCCTGCCTGGTGGCAGCAGGCCCGGGCGCGATGGCCCCGTGTGGCACCGCCCGTCCCGCGGGGACACGGGGAGGACGCTGAGCTCACCCCGCCAGGATGTCCACGGTGACGGTGAGGCCGATGCAGAACGGGGCCAGCGGGGTCTTGGTCCTGCCGTTGACGGCTCCCATGCAGACCACCAGGAGCAGGAAGGAGCTCGTGACAATCTCACCCACGAGGACACCGGGGATCTGCTCGTCAGCCGTGATGCCGCTGAAGGCTCCTCCGCTGGCGTTCCCGAAGCGCTCGCTCGGTGCCACAGCCTGCGGGGAGAGCCGTCGGTGCCCACCACGCTCCAGACTGCGGCCTTTGCCAGCAGATGGGCTCACTGTCGGGGCAGCGTGGGCGGCGGGCGGGTTAAAGAGGAGCTAAACTCAGCGCTTGCGGGAGGAAAGCCAGCCCCAAGCGCCTGGCACACACAGACTCGTTAGAGAGGGCTCTGGGCATCTCCCGGGATAATGAGCCAGGCACGGCTCCTGGCGAGGGGAGACCCCCCCCCGGTTGCCCAGGGGTCGTGGTGGCCAAAGCAAACGGTACTGGCGGTGCTGGGAATGGGCAGCACCGGACCTAAGTGGCCCTCAGGGCGCAGTGCCGGGGGAACAAGCGCAGAGAAACGCCCTGTGTGAGCATGGCAGTGCTGCAGAGGCACCGAGAGTCCTCCTGTGCCTCATTAGTGCGGCACAGCAAACCTCTGGAGTGCAGCTTTAGTTAATGAGGCCGGCCCCGGAGGCCGGGGCCGCAGCAGGCTGCGGAGGCCAGGCCAGCTCTGGCAGAGCAGGGGCGGTCCCCGTGCCCCAGCCCGGGTGAGACACCCCCGGGGTCCGTACCTTTGCCAGGCCAGCTCCGATCATCCCTCCACAGAGCTGGGAGACCCAGTAAGGGATGAGCATGGTCATGTTGAGCCCCCCGACCAGCCACACGGCCAGGGACACGGCGGGGTTGAAGTGGCCTCCGCTGCCGAGGAGAGAGGAGCATCAGGGGGGGTTCACCCCCAGCACGGGGTCCCTCCTGGGGACTCACCACAGCCTGGAACCACAACTGCTTTTCCAGTCCTTCCCTGCTCCAGAAGAGCAGGATCCAGCTGTTTCCTATCTCTGCAGTCACTGCTTCACAGCAGCAGCAGCAGGCTGGACACGCAGCCCCTCCCGCAGCGCTGGCAGGGGCAGTTTGAGGGGCAGGATTTGGGGATGTGTCACTGAGGAACTGCTGCAGCACTGCCCGGGCAGGTGTGGGCAGAAGGGGTCTCGCAGAGCTGCAGGAACGCCCTGGTGGGGCTGGCACCCAGCCTGGCAGGACACACGTCCCCCAGGGAGGCAGGGACCGGAGCAGGGTGTTGGGCCAGGCCCTCAGTACCAGACCCAAATCCTTCACCTCAAAAACGACAAGCAAGTCAGACATAGAGACCCTCTAATTAAAACTGATTACCATGAGACACAGGTTAATGAACAGGTTTCATAACTGATCAGCCCGATAATTGCTGGTGATGAGTCAGAGAGTCTGGGAACCATAACCGCATCTTACTGCTCAGCTGGGATTAAGCCCCATCAGGGGAGTGGGAAGCTGTGCTGTTCAGGGATGATGCCTTGGCTGGAGAGGGCTCCACTGCGAGCACCCCGGGACGGGAGGGAGCCCGGGGGCTGAGGGAGGACCTGGCTGCACACAAACCCCACCTGGGGGAGCAGCCTGGCTGGGGAACCCCTCCCGAGCACAGCGCCTCTCCAGCCTCCCTGGAAGAAATCCTTCCCTGTGAGGGTGGGGAGGCCCTGGCACAGGGTGCCCAGAGCAGCTGGGGTTGCCCCTGGATCCCTGGCAGTGCCCAAGGCCAGGCTGGAGGGGCTTGGAGCAGCCTGGGGTAGTGGAAGGGGTCCCTGCCATGGCAGGGGTGGAATTTGGTGGGATTTAAGGTCCTTTCTAACCCGAACCATTTCAGGGTTCTGTGTGAACCTGACTTTAGGCTAAAACATCCCCCTGCGTAGGATCCTGATCTGGCTCCTCTTGGCTTCAGAGCAAATGGGGGACCCCCAGGGCCCCCCTGCAGCCCCTGACCATAAAGCCCCCCTGTCCTGCTCCCCTGGTTTCACCGTGCCAGGGTTCGGCGTGCAGCGAGACCGGGCACAGGCACTGCTGAGTCGGGAGTCCCCACTGCACATTCCTCACCCCGGGCCATTTTCCCTCCTAATCAGGCACTGATGAATTATCAGTCCCGTTGCTCTGGACTCCAGGGTTTGCCCAGGATCCTGGCCGAGCCACCCGGGACAGCCTGGAGCAATTCTGTCCATGGGCTTTGTGGAGCCGACACAAGGGAAGGGAATGAAACTCCCCAGGGACTCTTTCAGCTTCTTCCTTGGGGATGAATCTGTATCTCAGCACCACACAACATCTTTTTCAATGAGCAGATTTGTCTAAATGTTGCTTTTGAGTAATTGAAAACACTTTTTTTTCACTTGAAAATACCCAGAGGAGGAGCACAGTTGGGTCAAAATGTTTTGCTCTGACATCCTTGTAAAAGGAATCGTCTCGCCTTCACAGAATCATAAAATCATCGAATGGTTTGCGCTGGAAGGGCCCTTAAATATCCCCTAGTTCCAACTCCCAGAAGAGAATGTTCCTGTTTCAGCTTGCCCATTTTCATTAAAAGGGGCTAAAAACTGAAACAGTGCAATCCAAAGCCAGGCGAACACCCTCAAACCCACAGTGTTACGGATGCCACCAAAGATGCCACCACCGATGCCACCACCGCCCCCCAACCGGCCACACTGCCAAGCAGGGGCTCCGCGGCAAGGCCGGGGTGCTGCAGGCACCGGGATTTGGGCAGGGAAGAGCCCGAAGGCAGCCGCGGGCACCTCCCCAGTCCAGGCAGGGACCCGTGCGGGCGAGGGGAGCGCGTGCGGCCCCGGGTGCTGCGTCCCTTACCTGATGTCCCCCAGGACGGCGACGGTGACGGCCAGGGCCAGCCCGTGTGCCAGGGCGGGCTGCAGCCGCCCCGTGCCCCCCGAGTCCTCCACGGCGGACAGGCAGCCGATGAAGATGAAGAGGGCACTGCCCAGCAGCTCGGCCACGCAGGGCTGGACGTGGCGCTCGTACCAGCGCGGCCGCGAGGGCTGCGGCTTGACCTCCATGTCCATCACGTCCCGCACCCGGCAGGGCCCGGCCATGGGCGGCTGGAGCGCGGCTGGAGCGCGGCTGGAGCCGGGGAGCCGCCCCCGGGCTCGGGATGCTGGAAGGCAGAGCCCGGGCGAGCAGGACTCAGGGCTCTCGGCGCAGGGACGAGGACCCCCGGAGGCTGCCAGGCTCCCCTCGACCGTTTGAAGAGGCAGCTTTGGACGGGAGGCTCTAAATACAGATTGGATTTGCATTGCTAAGAAAAAAAAGGGGTCATAAAAGCTGTTGGGCCGGCCCCCAGGGATATCAAAGCTCGTTATCACGGCCAAGCCTTGGTTCAAGGCTTGGGGTTTTTTTCCTTGGATTTTTGTTGCTGTTGATGGTGTAGTTTTAGGGGGTTCTGCCAAGATTCAGGATGTGGTTCCTGCCATGCTGACACCTGGAGCGTGGCACCTGTGCTCAGCCCTGTGCCCGTTTGAGCTGCACCCCGGGAAACAGCTGATGCTGCTACCCCGGAATCCCAGACTGGTTCAGGTGGGAAGGGACCTCCAAGAAACTGGACCATCCAGTGCCACCCCCTGCCGTGGCAGGGACACTTTCCACTGTCCCAGGCTGCTCCAAGCCCCAGTGTCCAACCTGGCCTTGGACACTGCCAGGGATCCAGGGGCAGCCCCAGCTTCTCTGGGCACCCTGTGCCAGGACCTCCCCACCCTGTGAGTGAAAACCATCACTCAAAATTCCTCTAAGCCTCAGCTCACATCCTGCCCAGAGATTCCAAGGCTGGGGGCTCATAGCCCTCTTGCACTGCTCTCAAATAAAGATGTGGGCGAGGGGGCCAAGGGATCCACCAGCCACTCCAAAAGCTGGCATCGATCAAACATTGATTAAACCCTCCCTAAATCCTCCTCATCCCAGCACGGATTACTGCCTGGAGCACCAGATTCAGCCAGGGCAGAGGGAATAAGGGAGGATTCTCAGGCACCAGCATCTCACAGCCACAGCTCCCAGCACAACCAGCCGAGGGTTCCATCGGGAGGAGTTTTCACTCGGCCTGGAGGAATCCAGGTTTAACTGATCTTTGGAGTATTTATTGTGAGGGATTAATGTAACACCTACCCAGTGACGGGCACGGCTGCCCAGGTTATCCCAGTGCAGCTCCCTGGAATGTGCCCGCAGTCCAGGCAGGGATCAGCCCAGCCCTCCAGGGATGGGCCCTGCAGCCTTGAGCAACCTCCTGCAGCCCCGTGTTTGTGGTGGGTGATTAAGGATTGGGGTTCATAGGAACTTTTCTCTCTCGTAAGCAGGGTAAAGAACGCCACGGCGGTTTATGATGTTGTCACAAGGCACTGGGGATGGGAAGGAAATTTCCACTTGCCTGTCCCTGTGGCCGCACCACAGACAAGGGTCAGGCAGGAGAATCCCAGTCCAGGCACTTCTAAATGAGCCTCCACCAACCCATTTTCCCTCCCAAGAGCTTGCTTCCTGCAGCCAAGAGGCCTTGGCATCAATTTAGAGAAATCACTGGGATGGGGAGAGAGAGAGCTGGGTTTGCCTGCTCTTTGGGGCCCCCATGAACCCCCCGGACTTGTGGGACAGGAAAACACCTGATTCAATCCTGCTAGCTCACAGAGCTCCATCTCCCAGGGCCAGTTTCTGACAGGTCCGTGGAATCCATGTGTCACCACAGCTCCCCGCGAGACCAGCCGAGAGCTCCTTTGGGAAGAATTTTAACTTGGGCAGAAGGAATCCAGATTTCCATTTATTTTTGGGGTGCTTATTATGAGAGATTAATGTAACACATATGCAGATTTCAGCTGGTCCTTCCTTCCAGCAGCTCCCACGGCGCTGCCGGAGCCGAGCTGTCCCAGATCCATCCCCAGCAGCACCAGCAGCACGGGCAGGTGCCAGGAGCACCAGGACACCTCCTTGGCCAGGGAAAAGGCAGCAAAGTGGCCGGTCCAGGGTGCTGCTGCCACGTTCCTGGAGCAGGATCGCTGCCAAGGGCGATGCCAGCGTGTCCGGGCTCTGTCTCCCAACAGTGGAGGCTTCAGAGCACGGCGAGGTCACAGCCCAAATGCAAGGATTAACCCCCCGTCCTTGGTTTTTAAACATTTACCATCCTTGAGGGAGAGGGGATGTTTGCCTGGGCCTTGCAGAGGAAGTGCTCCACATTCAGGCAACAAAGGAATTAAATGTTACTGAGCACGGGCCTGAAACAGGACAAAACAAAGCACAGCCTTGAGGGAAGGGTTTCCCTTTGGTGGGAGCTTCAGCCTCAGCACCTCCTGTTCAGAGGTGCCACGAACAGGCAAAGACCAGAGCCCTGCTCTGAGCAGCCTTTGCCCCTCACGGAGGAGATGAAATCCTTGGCACCAAGGTTTGCTCAGTAAGATACACGGAAACTCTGCCCGTGGGAAAAGGCGTGGGGATGAGAACAGATAAATCTGTTCATATCAGCAGACACTTATTTTCGTCCTTGTTTGGGCTTGCACCGATTTCTTAAATAAGTGACAATAGCAACTGTGTCAATTAGTACAGGAAGTGGTGGCACCAAACAAGCCAAGGCTTCCAAAAATCCTTTTTAAGAATCACAGAGAACGTTTCCCACGTCCATCTACCCAGGCAGGAAAGCCAAAATACCCCTATTTTATCCACCCCCTGTGTTTCACTCTTCTCCTCATTTCACCGTGCAGATCTGCCACCTTTCAGTTGCTTTTCCATACAAATCAAAGCACCCAAATGAGGGTCTGTATAGAAAAGCAGATTTGAGGGCTGGATGATCTTTAATGTCCCTTCCAACCCAAACCATTCTGGGATTCTAAACCCAAACCACCCAAACGCCAAAAAACACTTAAGCAGACACTAAAGAACATCATCAAGTACTGTTAACACTCAGTCACAGAACCCCAGACTGGTTTGGGTTGGAAGGGACACTAAAACCCACCTGTGCCAGGGCCTCCCCACCCTCACAGGGAAGAATCTCTTCCTAAAATCTAATCTAAACCTCCTCTCTGTCAGTTTGAAACCATTCCCCTCTGTCCCGCCACTCCGTGCTCTGCAAATGCTTCAAGTGCTCTCTGTGAATCGGTGCCGGCGCGTTTTAAAGACCAGAATTCCGACTGGTATCTATAAAAAGTTATTGCAAAGTATCCTGCTGCTGCACAACGTGGTGCTGCAAGGAAAGACCCCGGCAAACCCAGCATCGGGGTCAGCTCTTTTAAAGAGCCATAAAGAAGCAAACAGCTCCTCTGACACTGCCTTATCAGCCCGTGTTTATCTTGGAGACTGAGAGTCCCCGGGATTACACAACTGGGGCTGAAAGAGAACTTGCAGAATGATTTGCAGCTCGTAGCTGTGGCACAGGTGAGGTGACCTCTGCCCCTTCACAGAGCCCACGTTGTGTAAGAGTTTTCCTTCCAGTCGCTGCCGTGGTGCCTCAGTGCAGATGGAAATTTCCAGGGATCCTTAATGCTGGCTGAGCGTTGCCTGCTGGAAAACAGGGACAGATTTGTGTCAGTTCTGTGTGCACAGACTGGTGTTGGCGGGGGGAAATAACCATCCAAGCAGGATGAAGCCATTTAGACCTTAATTCTGGTATTTCACATTCTTAATTCTGGTACTTAGCACTAAAACCCACCAAGATCCCACAGAAGGGATGGATGCTCCAGGTCCCACACACCCCTGCACACCTTCCCTGCAGTGACCTGGGCCCTGGCTCCCTGACTGTCCTGTCAGCCCACCCGCATTTCCATCCCAAATGACCACATTTTCCTCTGCCCCAGCAGCTCAGAGCCCTGAAAAAATGTGTAAACTCGAAATGGGGAGCTGGTAACTCTTCAGAGGGGCTGAAATACAGTGCACTGAGCCAACCACTGCTTTTCATTCAGTTCCTAAAGCTGGGCAAGCCTTGTCAGGAACTAAATAAATTCCTGGAAGGGAACTTCTTGTACCCATCCTTGAAGAGCGAGCCGGCAATGCTCAGGAAGGGGTAACGGGGATGGAACACAGACACGGGGCAGGGCCATCACCCACAGCCGGGAGCGACAGGCAGGAGGATCTCCTGGCTCCTGCTGGAACGATCAGTGACAGGCAGGGACCGCTGCCTCGCCTGGCCACGGGACCCAGCCCTCCTGGGCAAAGCTCCCCACTCCCGGCCGGGGGCAGAGAGGGCTGGGAGCACCCCGGGATAGGCACAGTGACCCCACACAGGCCATCACTGAGCACGGCCCCAGCTGCCGCATCCACAGCCTTTAACTCCCTCCGGGGATGGGGACTCCAGCCCTGCCCTGGGCAGCTGTGCCAGGCCTGGGCAGCCCTTTCCATGGAGAAATTTTCCCAATGTCCCAACTAAAGCAACACAGCAAGGAACAACAGCACAGGCTCCCCACCACAGGAGACATTCAGGAGAACTTTTCCTCTTGCTGATATCAAATCTCCCGCTGTTTCCATATCCACAGATGTAGAAATGACACTCCATAGGAAAGAGGAAACTTTCCCAGTTAAGTACTTTTTAGCTTAAATGTTTTTTTTTTTCCTTCAAACAAACCATGCAGAGGAGCCCACGGAGCTGCTCCCAGGGCTGGAGCCCCTCTGCTCTGGAGCTAGGCTGGGAGAGCTGGAGGTGCTCACCTGGAGAGGGAGAGGCTCCAGGGAGAGCTCAGAGCCCCTCCCAGTGCCTAAAGGGAGCTCATAAATAAGAGGGAGAGCAACTTTTTACACAGGAAGATAGTGACAGGACAAGGGGGAACAGTTTTAAACTGAAAGAGGAGAGACTCAGGTAAGATGTCAGGAAGAAATCCTTCCCTGTGAGGGAGGAGAGGCCCTGGCACAGGGTGCCCAGAGACGCTGTGGCTGCCCCTGGATCCCTGGAAGCGTCCAAGGCCAGGCTGGACGGGGCTTGGAGCAGCCTGGGATAGCGGAAGGTGTCCCTGCCATGGCAGGGGTGGCACTGGATGGGCTTTAAAGGCTCCTTCCAATCTAAACCATTCTATGACTCGCAGGGATGAACTCTGTTGCCCCATCAGTACCAATCCCCCAGGAAAAAGGCCAGGCTGGAGCAGGAGGGAGAGGCAGAGATCCAGGGGCAGATCCAGAGGCAGCTCCAGGATGACACATCCCACAGGAAGCAGCAGCAGAAGGCAGAGGCCACCTCTCCTGCCTGGAAAACCTTCCCGAGCCAGCGGCTTCCCAGCGAAGCTGCGCTGCTCCAGCAGCACCCTCCACATCCAAACAGTCCCTGGAGACAGGTGAAAGATTTCTTTATCTATTTCAGTCAGCACAAGCCTGAGCACCGGGCTGCCCACCCCCATGAGCTCCCAGGGATCCCGGCTGCTTTGATCCTGCTGTAACCCTGGAGCACGAGGTGACCCACTTTCCTCACCACTGCCGGCACAGAGGAGACACCGTGGAAGAGTTTTTGCAGGAGTGATTTCCCTTCTCCCAGCTGGATGCTGAACGGCTGGGAACGGAGAGCCAACCCGACACAGGGCAGGGCGGGCAGGGCTCTGCCGGGCCTTTCATCCCGCGGCAGCAGCTGGGTCCGGGCCGTGCTCCCCAGGGCTCTCCTTGGGGGAGAAAACTATGCAGGCACCCAAAATAGAACTGACGAGCACCAGGATGTGCCTCATGCTAGCAGAGACATTATTCCCCAACACAAAGGGATTAAATCATGACAAAGAAGACACAAAAGGCTGATGGAGCCCAGGACATCTCCGCAATGAGCCGCGTGTCTCCCAGGTGGGACCAGCTGCAAAGGAACAGATTTGGATGTTCCAGGGCAGGTATGACTCCAGCCTGGCTCCCACTCAGAAAGATGCTACAGGAGGCTCAGGGAATATGGTCCCAAAGGGGGTCTGGCCAAAATAAAATTGATAGTAGAGATGGGCTTTTATGCAACTGTGAATTCCTCATTTAATTCCCAAGAAATGAGCAGGACAGTGCTGGTGCCACTGGGCGTTAGTGACCGCTCAGGAGGGCTCCTGCAGTGCAGAGGGGTTGGAGGGCTGTGGTTGGGGGTGAGGTTTGGGTTCATTTTCAATCCCTGAAGGAAAGGTCGTTTCACAGGATCCCAGAATGGTTTGGGTGGGAAGGGACCTCAACGCCCACCCAGTGCCACCCCTGTCATGGCAGGGACACTTCCACTGTCCCAGGCTGCTCCAGGCCCCATCCAGCCTGGCCTTGGGCACTGCCAGGGATCCAGGGATAGCCACAGCTTTCCTGGGCCTGCCAGTAACTGTTTTAAAATATACTCCTGGTGAGGCATTTGGTGAGAGGAAAAACATCACTAAACCAGACACAAACCGGTCATTTCTAGCAAGTAAGACAGGAGACAAATTATAAATACTAAACATTTATTATTTTTCCCATAGGAAGGTTGCAAGATTCAATTTCAAACAAGAGGACAAGGGCTTTCATTGCTGTTGGGATTTTGTTTTGTTTCTTTTGAGGGGAAAGAGAGGAGGAACTGGTGTAAAGATACTACCAGAAGCAGTGCAAATTGAGAATCATTTCTTTCTTCACCATCCCAGTGCTGAAACCACAAGCTCAGCCCTTCCCAGTTAAATCGAGTCTGCTTTCCAGTTTCTTGTACATCACTGAACACAGTCAGGGCTCTCCTTCTCCTTTACCCTTCCCCTCCAAGAACACCCAGCAGTGACAGCCTTGCACAACAGTGAAGCCTGGAGAAGCCAACACGGTGACACTTCATCAAAATGAGACCTGAACAGAACGAAAATGCACAGAATTCCCCTCCCTGCTCAGCCATGCACAGGGCAGGCAGCCTCTGCTGCAGCTCCCCAGCGCTGCTTTCCCAGCTTCCAGTCACAAATGTGCGTTACACATCCACAAAAACACAGAGGAGGGAAATCAAAGAATCCAAGAACACTTTACTTTCAGTTTTAAACTAAGGAAGGCAAGCTTTAAACAGGAGTTACTGGCACCTTGTGCAAGTCCACCGTTAGACAGCTGGGAATGGGAGGCGAGTCCTGCTCCCAGAAAACATTCCTTGAAAGCACCCGAAGGCACCAGGCCCGTCCCCAGCAGCAGCACCAGGAGCTGTCCCCGCCACAGCCCGGGGCTGGCACGTGCAAACCCCATCCTTCCCAGTCCTGGCCCGAGCCAAGGCCGTCACGGGGGCTCCCTGGGCTCCCCTCCCTGCAGCCCTCAGAAGTCGATGCTCGCCAGACCTGTGTGAAGAGAAAGAGGAATTCAGGGGGAGAAACAAGGATTTGTCCTTACCCTCCCCGCCCTTCACTGCAACCAGCTCAGTTACATCCAGGAAGAAAGATGCTTTGAGAGTTTTTTCATTTTTCTAAACTTAAACACACAGGATTTGGTGTGAGGAAAGCAGGAAACTGGTTGGGCTGTACTTTTTTAACCCTTTTTTGATTGTGATGCAGCAATTAATTCGATGAAGTCAATCTGCAGGTGCACTGGAGTTATTCATGGCAGAAGGAACAACACAATGTTCAGGAACCTCAGGGTCTGCCCATGAAATTAGGAACACAAAGCAGGGGAAAGTACCATTAACGCAGGCAGTAAATTCCCAATGGATAAAAAAGCCCTGCTTTAGATTAAGGCATATCCATGCCATGTCCATCGGACACTGGATTATCTCCTTTGAGATGAGAGTCTTCTGTAACTTCTAAGATCACCTGCACCCCTTAACCTCAGTACCCCAAACTGTCCTAAGCCTTTCTCTAACCACAGCAAAGAACGATGCTGAGATCCCCAAAACAGGGGCTGCTATGAACAGGTGAACTTTTGGGCCTTTGCTCCTCTGAAAACAAGTTGTGTATTACAGCCACCACTTTTCGGCCTGAAGAAATCCAACGGAAAACATGGATTTTTGAGCTCAGAACTGTGGAGGATTCAGGAGAGCACCACGGCAAGGCAGCAGCTCTGTCACAGCAGCAGCAACAGGGCGTTGAGGAGCTCCTTTTACCAGTTTTTATTTGAAGATCTCCCTTTACCAGCTCTATCAGCGGCTTTGCTGCCCAGCCAGGCTGCAGAGACCAAATCTACTCCCATTTGCTAAGGAACAGTCAATAAAATCTGCTCTTGGATACTCTGTCAGGAGCAAGGAAAGGGCAGAGAGGATGAAGGGGAGGAAATTATATAAGTGGCAGGCAGAGGTTTTCTGGAAAGACTGAAGTCCCTGAAATTGCAGCCAGAAGTAGAGACAAACTGTGACTGCAACAGAGTTGTCCTTCTAATCTGGACAAATACAGGCTGTGGCCATCCATCCTTCACCCAAACAACAATTCCCCTCATTTTATCTTTTCTTGAGCAGCAGCAACATCCAAACGCTACAGAAAGCCTAAATCAAGTCTCTCTCTTTCACAGAAATTCCAGTCTAGGAAAGACAGAATTTTAAGAACAAAAAGAACATGTAAAAGAGTTAATTTCAGAGGGAATTTTTTCCTGGGGGAGAGAGCGGCGTAGAAAACTTCGGTGTCAGATGGCTGCAAATGGGGACAGTGCAGAGAAGCCTGGGATAAGTAATACAAATTTATTTTTGTGTTGTCAGGACACTGTGCCTTCATATACCGTGTGCCCATATGGCACTTCCCATGCATGGGATTTGTAAACCTTTCAATTAGCACTGATGGGATAAAGCAGGCAGTTATTTAAAGTAACCCATACGGCATCTTCTGGTGGAAAAATTCCCACTCCCCTGTACTGGACAGGCTTCCCACTTGGATGCCCATAAACCCTCCAAAGGCTGTGGAGGAACAGTCCCCAGGGACAGAGCAGCAGAGCCCAGTCCTGGGCTGGGGCTCTGTGGTACACCTGGCGTAACATCCCAACCCCAGCCTTCCCACAGGAGATTTCCAGGGCTGGGACCACCCCCAGGTGCTGGAGAACGTTACCCAGATTGCTGCTGTCCTTTGAAGCCCAGCAGATGCAGTAGTGCTGCATCAGTTGTTCAAACAGCTCCTTTTCATCCAGGAATTCAAGGGCTTCTATCCTGCAGGAAGAAAATATAAGTTGGGATTTGAGCTGGAGCCTCGGCAGAATTTTTACTGAACTGTTCACTCCATGAGAATGAAAACTACGGCCAGAAAGGCAGTTACCTTTCCAGGGAAAAATTACAGGTATTTGTCATGATGCCACCACTGCTCCCACCCTTGCCAATGTAAGAAACAAGTGACCCACAGGGTGCTTTCAACTCCTCGCCCCTGGAATTCCATGTTCCAGGACTCATCTGTGCAACTCCTCACAAACACCAGGGCTGCTGCTGAGGGTCTGAAGAGGCAAAAGCTCCTAAAGGCACTCCCAGGTGTGAAGTGCTGCAGAGGAAGGCTCTGGTAAAGGCTTTTCTAAAGAAAAAGCACTATTTGCCTCACTAACACTGGAGGACACAGTTTACATAACCTATCTCCTGGCATGTGGAACAAGTGCAAGGAGCTGAACAGATCCAAGGTAGCCAAAAATGCTGCAAAGAAAGCACGAGCTCTGTGTCTCCACCAGTGCCATATGGTCCCACCACACAGCCCTGTTCCTATTTAAACCACCTCTGATTTCCACTCTCACCTGTTCAGTTCCAGGCTTTGAGAAACCCCCACATGTGAATATTTTGACCAAGGTAACTTGCTCAGCTAATTGCAACTATGAATGACTCACTGCAATTCACATTTCACATTATACCCCTAAGAAGGTACTCCTTAAAGTTCCCCACTGTTTAGCATTTAATGCAGAAATATTAACAAAATCCAGGCAGATTAGTGACTGCTGAACAGCCTTGAGTCCCCTCTCTGTGCTCTGAGTGCTGCAGACCCAGCAGTCTCCCCCTCATGACGATGATTTCAACGTGTCGTGGTTTAACCCCAGCCAAAATCTTCACAAGGAACATCCTGGGGACTGCAAAAAGTCAACACAGCATTTCTGTGGCACCTTCCATCTGCAAATTTCTGTCATGAGATGCCTTATGTCACACCCAAATAAGACATCACTACTCCCAGCCTGCTCCTGGCAGCAGTAACCCTCTGGATCATCAATCCAGGCTTCATCCTGGAGGCTCTGCAGAGCTGCAGACTCAGGAATGTTGTGTCTCCCCGGGCAGCACCTGCCTGCAGCCTCCTCTCTGCTACACACAAGGGAAGGACCTTGGAAATGGCATCTGAAGGTGACCTTTGGGTCCCAAAGTGGTACCTTTTGACATCAGCCTGTGGCAGGAAGCTGTACACCTTCATCATATCGATGGCATGGGCGTTTTCCCAGCCATTTACCAGCAGTCGTTCCCTCTGGAAAACAAAGGGCAGCACAAATTTCTCAGGATTCCAGGGAAAATACCTGAGGACAGCTTCTCCCCTTAGGGATTTCACAGGGCAGCTGCTTGACCTGTCCTTTGAAGAGCTCCCAAACTCTTCCCTAAACGTGTGCTGCTGATCTGTGCAGGGCCAGGCAGGGCTGGGCTCTGACCAGGAGCTTTTGTGCAACCACTGACATTCAGCTACCTAAGAGAAGCTCTGGGGTGACCTAACTGTGGCCTTCCAGGCCCTGAAGGAGCCAACAAGAAACATGGAGAGAGACTTGTTACAAGGGATGGAGGGACAGGAATGGCTTCCCACTGCCAGAGGGCAGGGAGAGATGGGATATTGGGAAGGAACTGATCCCTGTGAGGGTGGGAGGCCCTGGCACAGGGTGCCCAGAGCAGCTGGGGCTACCCCTGGATCCCTGGCAGTGCCCAAGGCCAGGCTGGATGGGGCTTGGAGCAGCCTGGGGCAGTGGAAGGTGTCCCTGCCCAGGCAGGGGTGGTGCTGGGCGGTCTCCACAGTCCCTTCCAAGCCAAAGCCCTGATCCCAGGTAACGTGGCCAGCAAAGGGCTCGGTACCCGCCCTGCCCCGTCCTGGGCCCTGCTGAGCCCCACAGGGCACACTCGGAACTCACAGCCGGGTTCAGCGAGCTCAGCCTCAGCCCCGAGCTCTGGGCCCCTCACCTGGGAGTCCAGGCAGCTGCAGAGCTCCACCCCGGCCAGGTTGCACTGCCGGCGCTGCAGGTTCTCGATCATGATCTGCCCGAAGCGGTCCCTCATGTTCACCTCGGGCACAAGAGACAGAAGTGTTCCCCCTGCCCAGCACGAGGGCACGGCGGGCAAAGCAGGCACCTGCTCAAAGCCCCGGCCGGCCCGCGCCTCAGGGGCACGGGCTGGCAGCGACTGGCACGGGCCGGCCCGCACCTCAGGGGCATGGGCTGGCAGCGACTGGCACGGG
>VWPU01020725.1:0-45421 GCA_013398955.1 Callaeas wilsoni
GCGCCCGCCGACGGCTCCTGGCGGCGCTCCCCGTCCCGGGGACACCGAGCCCACCGCGGTCCTGGGCGACCCGAGGGGGACCCAGCACCACGGCCGGCGGCCCCGGGAGACAACGGGAGCACGCCTGCACCGCCGCTCTGTCCCGGCCTCGCCACCGCCAGGCCCGGGCGGGAGAGGGGCTGCAGCGGGCCCGGGGCCGCCAGGAGCGGGAGGCTTCCCTCTCCTCTTCATCCTTCTCCTTCGGCCCCACTACTGGGAAAGTTACTTTTTAACCCCGTCGGTCTCCGGGCAGCCGCGGGCCCGCCCGGGCGTCCCGCCGGGAAAACAAGGTCAGGACGGCGAGGCAGAAGGCGCCGCATGGAGCGGCCGGGGAGCACCTGGGCCGAGCCAGGGCCTTCCTCCCGCCGCCCGGGCCCCCTGCCCCGCCGGCCCCAGCCGAGGGGAGGAAGATGGCCGTGCCCGGCCCTTTGGGGATAAAAGCTCTTTGTTGCGCCAACACAAAAGCCAAGAAGCACTTTACGTCCGAGGCCTTCGGCGGGCGGAGGCCGCTCCGCTCTTCCAGGGAGAGGAGCTCTCCGTCACGAAAAGCGACCCTCGAGGTGAGAGGGAAAAAAACAAAACAACACAAATAAATAAACAAAAAAAACTAAACTAAAAGGGAAGTTAAACAAATAATCGCGCAACCCCACGGCCAGGCGGAGAGCGAGGTGTGGGGCCGCGAGCCGCAGCCTCGTCCTCGGGCGCTCCGGAGTGTCTGTGCGCCCGGTCCTGCGTCGCTGTAGGAGGGAGAAGAGGGAGAAGCGCCGTTCCGGCGGGTCCGCATCCGCCACCGGCGAAGGGGAACATGGCCAGCCCGGCGGGCCGCCCCGCGCAGCGGGCGCAGCGGCGTGCCTGCGATCACTTACTTGTCCGTCTCTTGTGACATGTTTGATCCAATGAACTCTCTCCCCTTTTCCCGGTGCCTCCGTCTGCCTGGCGGAACTGGACTTTCAGGTCTGTGCAGGTGAAGGTGTGCGTGTGAACGCCCGGGACGGCAGAACCAGAGCTACTGGTAATTCTGCTTTCCTTCCCCCCCTCTCCCGGCTCCACAGCCAGCCGCCGAGGCAGGACAGGTAGAGCCCCCTCCCCCTGGCATGTGGGGAGCGGCGGGGCTGGGGCGCCGGCGGGGCTCGGCACGGGAGAGCGGCCGGGCCGGGCGCGCACAGGTAACTTTCCCGAGCAGCGCTGGATTCTTTCACTAAAGGAGCGGGGAGAGGGACGAGCCGCGCGCTGATTGGGCGGCGCGGCCGCCAGGTGCGCTGCCATTGGCAGAGGCGCGCACAGGTGAGGAAGGAGCCGCCGCCGAGCGCCAGGTAACGAACGCACCGCGCGCCCGCGCCGGGAGGCACCGCGGGGCCGCCGCCGCCGGGAAGGGAAGAAAAAGAAAAGAAAAGGAAAAAAAAAAGAAAAGGGGAGCCGGCGCTGGCGCTGGGGCGGCGGGCAGTTCCACCGTCCAACAACGCCTCCCTGCCCCCGCCGCGGACGGCGGGGCCCGGCCGGCCGCGCTGAGGAGGCGAGGAGCGGCGCAGGGCCATGGGTGCCCCGTGAGGCTGAGGCGGCTCCTGGCCGCGGTCTGCCTGCCTCACTCGTCGGGCTGCTCCGTGCCCCAAGTCTCCGGCTTCGGCCGCTGGCGTCGGGCTGCCGTCGAATAACACCCTGGGAGGTGTCGCCCTTCGCAGGACAGTTTGGAAGATTTTTTTTTTTCTTGGGTTTGGGGACTTTTTGACCTTTTTTGTTCCTTTTTTTTTTTTCCTTTTGACATTACTACGGTTGGATCAGCTGAGTTTGACGTTGGTGAATGTCTTTCTGCGGAAGGCATCTCACGGCAGCAGGATGAGGTGGTGCCAGGTGATGACACCCACTGTGTAGACCTGAGAGCTGATACCTGAACTGGGGTATGATGGGTGTTGAGGGGTCTGTTTTGTCAGCAGGGGAAAGCTGGAAGATAATGGGAAAGCTGGAATGGAGGCTCTGTTATGCAGAGATGAAGTGAATGGAGAGGATTGCAGATCCATCAGTCACAACCTACTGTGTACTTTGCCAGAGGACCAAACTGGGCTTACAAGGGACCACCGGATCGGGCTGTGGGGGCAGCAGCTTTGACCCTGATGGAGAAGGTGGGGGAGGGGACCTCCTTGGGTCAGTTTGAGAACAGGGAGTGGAAGGGTAGCAACGAGGCTCTCATCTGCTGTCACCCGTTCTCAGTCCCCATTCCTCCATCAGAGACAGGCCAGGATGCATTAATCCTTCCTGCTACCACCTGCCCTCCTGGAGACAGCTTTCTGTTCTAGGCATCCAGCTTGACTGCTGACAAGCTCTGCTGTACAAATCGTGCTGAATGTGTAAAGAATGCACTGTGATGTGAGATAGACCATTATGGTACTTAGTCATCTTTGCAAGACAATTACCTGAATTATTTCAAACCCATTAAATTTATAATGTCTTAGGTGAAGGGAATTTTCAATTTTCTACATTTGATTTCATGAAATCATAGAATACCCTGAGTTGGAAGGGATCCTCAAGGATCATCGATTCCAACTTCTGAACAGGGGAATTTCCCTTGACAGGGGAATGTAGTAGGAGGGATATTAATGGAACTACATATTTGTATAACCAAATATATATATATACACGCAGACACACATACATATATACTTATGTATAAAACATCTTATGGTCTAGGGCCTCATCTTCATTTACCTACTGCTGCAGTTGAAATCAAACTCGACTCTACTCAGTCTCTGGTATTACGGGATCACAATCAGGCACAAATATCTATTACTGGGTCTCGTTCCTTATCTGTGTTCATAGCAGCTAATCAAATCAAGCAAATTCAGTATAAATCAGTTTTGAGTCAGCTTAAACATAGTCCCATTAAGATTTCTGTCACTTTAATCAAGCAGAATTAGAAAAATACTTTACCTAGATCAATGACCCTTTGACTGAACATGAGATATTAGTTAGCCATTCTCTTTGTCCATTCACCAGTCACAGGAGAGAAACATTATTATACAATCTGCAAATCCAGTCAAAAGTTGGCAATGTGGCCATTATTCATGGCGATGCTTGTATGAATTGTTTTGTATAGTACATTTTGAGGAAGCTATAAGCCTTCATAAAACACAAGAGAAACGGAGTAATTTATTCATAGCGAATGATGCAGTCATTTTGAATACAGAATTCTATATAATCTTACAATAAGTTGGACCTCTCAAATACATTACTGTATACTGTTTTCAAGAAATAGTGGGAGAATGCTATAATGGTTTAAGTTACTGAAGCTCTCCCTGTTAACTGCAGAAATGATAAGGTTTCTTTCCCAAATGATAAGGTTTCTTTCCCAAGTAGATGTTACACTGAAAGAAACTTTGAGACCTGAAAAGGTTACCTGTTAGAGCACCATCAATAGGATTAACACCAGTTCAGGTATCCTCTTTCTCTTTTTTAATTTTTCAGTTTTAAGAAACATTTGGATGTTGTTGTGTGTTCATTTCCAACCGCCCCCCCCCCCCATTTTTTCCCATATGAAATGTATAGGAAGAAGAAGAGGAAGATCAGTGATGAGCATTTCTGAAAATGCCACCTTCCCCAAGGTAGAAATGCTGCTGATATGTGATTTTACAAGAAAGAAAACTGCATTTGATGCCATCTGTAGTCCTGGACCAAACCCAAACTGTAACTCAAACTGAAATGGAGTTTGTTGTTCTAGTACTGGGTCAAATACAAAACTGCCTTTAGCAGCCTGCTCTCAGGAGAGATTCTCTTAGAATGAGGTAGTCAGGAGACTGAATTACTACTCCTCACTGTCTTAGGAATAGTTCCAAGGTCAAAGTTAGGAATATAAGTGGAAAATGCAGTAATGAACTCTTGATTTGAGGTAGTTGGAGATGACAACTAGTATTTAATTAGGAGTTGCTTATATAGAAAAATATACCAGAAAATTATTTTAACTAGGAAAGTAGGCATAGGGATCATCCTTTTCTGGATGAGCCTTTTTTTTCACACTGCAGGCTGGAATCAAATTGTCAGAGTCCACCTCTAGCTGAACAGGTCAAACAAGTCCTACTTAATCCAGCCTGATGCTCATTCTTCATGATCTACAAGATTATTATAAACTAATCTGTTAGTCATTGAAACATCAGATAATGTTATTTCTGGGCAGACCAGTCTCGCTTCCTGTAGAATCCAGGCTGTGTAGAGCAAAAATGGAATAGTCATGCCATACATTATTGAAAATTTAGGACTTTTCTTTGGAGCGCACAGGAAATATTTAAAATGGTAGGGTACTGTTTTTCATACTGTGCTTGCTTCTTTGTTTGCACAGTAGCTGATAGTTATTTGTGGCATTGTAAGGATCCAGTGTAGAATTCAACTGTCTAAAGCTTTACCTCATGTTTACGCTATTCACTCCATAGCAGTGAATGTCGTTCGGACTTGCCAGCACTGGGTAAAGGAAATCAAGAGTACAAATAAGGCTTAACTAGGCTTACTAATTGCACCAAGTACTTAAAATACACTTCAGAAAACTATTAAAAGAAGTCTATGAGATAAAAGATGTTGGAGAGATATTTATGTCAAAACAGTGTTATAAAGCAGTTCAGTGAGAGAGCAGATGTTTGAAAACAAGTGTTTTCAGTAGGCAGTGATTACCACATATTTTTATTTGTGTCTTTCTGTCACTGATGGCTGTTGATATAAAATGTATTCTCTCACAGTAAGTTCAAAGACAACCACCTACTTGCTAGTTTTGTGATATGCAACATTTACTGTTAATCTTCCCTACAGCCCTTCCTTTGTAGTCCTCTGTATGAAACTATATTGGAATTTGTGCAGACCTTGATGCTTAACTGACTTCAATGAGGCCATCATGTACATCAAAATAAGCTTAAAAGATTGCAGTGCAATCTTCCTGTACCCCAAAACAGGTCATTCTTCTGCTCTAAGAATGAATTGCTGTGCACTCTTAACTTCAAGAAAGTGATTCTAAGTAACCAGGATCCTGTTAACAGTTGACTTTTAATGCTTCACAATTAACTATAAAATTCCTGTTGGAATAGATCTTGTGATTAATGGCAAGTACTCGTGGATTTCTGTAATGCTGCCTGGAAACTGCAATTTGTGCTCCCCAAACAGGTCTGCTGGGAGCCTTTTAACAACCACAAGCTCTCAAGTACCTCCACATCATGTATGACAGCAGCAGCTCAGCCATGTGGAGGATCATGGACTATCAAGCATTTCCTGGCCACAGAGTAAGGGGTGGAGCTGCGTGTGGCACTTTCTATATGAAATGTTGATTTGCATTTCTTTTAGATTCATCAAAGCAATATGGAAATACGTGAGGAAAAAAAGGAGAAGCTTTATTTTTTTTTATTTTGCTCATTTTGAATGTAGACTTCATGGTTCTGAAACATGACAAAGTTATAACTTGACTATCCTGTATATCTGCAGCACTGCACTGAGACAGTGTGGCACACACAATGTTGTTTCAGCTTAAAATAGAAGTAATTTTTAATGATGAAAATACCTCACAGTATGTCAATCCTTTCAGGACTGATATTGAGGCATTGAAACAGGTGAGAAGGTGGCAAAGTCTGACAATAGATTAGAATATTAGATTCAAATTTGATTAGCAGACATTAAAGTACCAATCTATTTCATAAAGACTACTCATAGTTTTGGAACCAACTCAATAGAATTTAATATAGAATGATGGCTTTTCTGCAGATGCTTTGATCTGCCTGGTAGAGTTTTTTAGTGATTCATTCAACCATTTTTAAACACTGGGAAAATACAGTTAGGTCACCTAATGACAGTAATTTTGCTGTTAGTGTAAAACTGTGGTGTGAAAAAAGAGTAAGGAGACATCTCTGAAAGACAACTTCATGTGAGGTGGGATCCAAGACTTTGGAAATACATTAATTATGCTGACATTAAAATTGTGTCCTGTCTTTATGGGGCAGAGCTAGAGAATGTAAATAACCTGACCAGTGAGAAAAATGTTGAGAGTGCATCTTTCTAAAGCTTTGTCCAGCTTCTTGTGTTAATTGACAAGGTCTTTGCATCATCATGGAACAAAATTGCAAATTCATAAACACATTTTGAGCAATCCTAATTTGAACTGTTTTGAGATGAAGGTAAAGTGCTGTTGGTTTGTTTAGGTTGTGAACAGCTCTTGGGTAATGTAAGAAGATTGTCCTAATACTTATATATATTTTTTTTCTTTAATTACTAGATCATTTTTTTATCAAAATTTTTACTTTTTTTCTCCTTTTTCTTTTTTTTCTCCTTCTCCTTTCAATAAAAATCTTTGCTTTTTTTCTCCTTTTTATTTTCTTCTCTTTCTTTTTCTCTTTTTTCCTTTATTCCTTTCTTCTTCTCTTCTTTTTTCCCTCTCTATCTTATTTTTCTCTTTTTACCTTTCTTTTTTACCTTTTTTTTTCCTTTTTTCTTTTTCATCTTCTTCTCACCTTCTCCCTTTCTTTTCCTCTTGACAACACAGAATTCCCCCAGTTGTACAGAATGAGCCCACGCTTGTTCTTGGTACTGCAGTGGGGGCCTGGGGGAGATGGGCTGATGTTCTCCAAGTTCCATGGAGGCCCAGACTGAAGGCTCTCAATGCAGAGTGAGAATGGCCAAGTCTGTGTTTGCCACCACGGATGCTGCTCCCAGCTCACATCAGTCAGTCCTTGAACCATTATGACCAACAGAGCACCATTTTAAAGGAACCTGACATAGGGATGTGATCAACATGGGGCAAAACCAAGAGTTTCAAATGTCTTTGCATTGATTATAAGTATGTTGAGGGTTTAAAAAAATAGAGAAGCTCCACAGGTCTAAAATATTGCCCTGCAACAATAAGCATTCTAAAAGCCATGACGAATGTGTCTTTTTGCTCCAACAGTCTGTCTTAAAATAGGCATAAGTGTTCCAGAATGCAGAAGGTGAAGGATGGCATATAAACAATTGCTTGTTTACTTTTCCCACACTCAAGAACTAGAGTAAATGCAGCCCATAGAATCCACAGAAATACTTTAGCCGTAGGAGTTGGGAAACAGAGCCATGGACTTACCAGCCTGTTTACTTAAAATCAGTGTAGTTTTCCCTTAAAATAGGTCAATACTATAATCAAAGAGAAAGGTACTTTAAAAATCACAGCAAATGGAAAAAGCTGCTTTCAGAATTAACTGAATAAGAGGTGCGGTTGACAGCCACTGGGCTATTGCTAATTTATCCTTGTGGATGCCCTCAGAAGCAAGCAAATGTTATTTTATTTGAAGGGCAGAGGATAAAGAGGATTGTCTGGTAGCACAAAAGGAACCAGTTTTGAAGCCAGGGCACCTCTGCAGTCCCTTGTTCTGTGGAAAGGTCACCAGACCCTGTGTCTCTGTGTTTCTGTTTAAGCTTTGTCAGCTCTACCTTTAGTACCTTTACAGACAGGTGTAGCAGTGTCACTTCCTACAACTTTTTGGTATTCTCATTTGAAATACAGGAGTATTTCAGAAGAAAGCCTCCAACTGGTTTCGTTCATAAACATAAAGGCAGTGTATAATATTATTCCATCAAGCATTTTTGGGCAATGCAAGGTCACAGCTTGTTGCCATAACCCTTGGCCTTTTTTACTGCCTAGGTTTGGTTCTTCAGTGCTCAGGAGCTTCAAGATCATTTAGTCTGTGGCTTGAGGAAGACCCCAGTTTTAGATCCCCTGCAGCTGCTTCGTCAGCCTGTCCTATCAGGTTTGCCATCTCAGTGATACCACGTTTATACAACACACATGCCCTGCATGCACCTACAAGCCTGCTTTATCTCTACTCAGAGTGCTGCGAAAGTAGATTTTGGTATTCCTGTGCTGCTGGAAGGGCTTCCCTGACACCCAGGGAGATGTGATAACTATTCTATCTGGTTCTGCCCATGTGTTGTGGGATAGCCAGACCCAGAAATCAGGCTCTCAGTGCCTCACTTTGATGGGTTGGTTCCAAGTCGCTTTACACCTCATTTTTTCTTCGCAGTAGCTGTGTTACCTGTGTGCACTATCACGCCGCATAATTCACTGTTGATTTTTTCATTGTATTTTAATGCAGATTGAAGATACTATGTAATTCCAACTTCTTGGAATGTTACATGGCTGTGACATACGCTGCTTTCACCCTACCTTTGTTTCTCTGAGTTCCTAGTTTAAAAAGGGATCAGACAAAACATCCATGTTTTCTGGGTTGGTTCAGGATGCAGAAACTTCTTAACATGTCTTGCCCTAGACGCCATGTGTAAATAAGAATTGCACTGCAAATTTTCCCTCTGTTTCAGTAGAGAAACCAAGTCTCTTAGAATAAACAAATTTATCATATCTATGCTTTTCCCTTACGTTTTTATTCCTTTTCCATTTTCCCAAGTAAGTGGAAATTTTAGCTTCAGAAAGAAGCAAGGTGAAAGCATTCTACAGGGAAGTTTTACGTGGCTCCAGGACAGAGATGTTGAGTATTTGCTTGTCTCTATTTGACTTGAAAACAGTACCTGGAGATGGCTGTTTGTTTATATGGAGTGTTTGGGTGTGAGGGGAAAAGCAGGCAGATTTACATTTACATTTCTTCACTGCTTCTTTTCTCTAGCTCCCACACATGAGCAATAGCCCTGCAGGGAAGGGTGGGGCAAGTTGTGCATGTTGCTCCTTATTTCACCATAAACTTTACTCTGAGTACTAGGACTTTTAAGGGGAAGGCAAACGCTGCTTTAACACCATTGGAAGTATGAGTTACCCCCCTGCATAATCAATACCATGGTTAATGTGCTTGAGGGGAAAGGTAAATAAAATTTGTCTCATGCCAGGATGAACTAGGTGCAAGAGGACACTTTCAAAGGTTCAGGAAACCTTTGCGACAGGGAGCCCAAACCAACACCACACAGTCTCCCAGCCCCAAGACAGAGACATTTGGTATCAGGGAGAAGTTGCTTAAACCCTTTCAGCCCAGGCGCCATCTGCCAGAGACAGTTCTTGACCTGTGAAACTTTCAGGGAAGGTGTGCAAGGCAGACACAGGGAGGTAGCAACACCTCTCCATTTTATATGTGAGGTTTTTGAGCAACAGACTTGCCAAAGGTTATATGGGGAGTATGTGCAAAGCTAGGAATTTATTATCCCTTGCCTAAATCTCAGGCTGGTGCCAAATACAGATGGGTAGTTTGCTGAATGCCTCAGCCTGACTCCTGGAAAGTACTCTTGCATTCCCAGTGAAACCAGTGAGTTCCCCAGTTTAGAATGCATTTATTTTTAAACTGCATAGACAGGGAATACATGTTTTGACAAACATGTGCCAGAGTGTTGAGCTCTTTGTGGATTCTTGGCCCGTGAAACATCATCATGCCTAACTTCTCATTAAACGTGCTGCCTAGCAGAATCCATCAGTCCTCCTGTGAGCTCCTAAGCATAGCCTGAGAGAGTGTAGGGTGCCTTTCTCAATCTAGCCTTGCCATTTTTTTTTTGTTTAAATCACTAGCAATGTTGAAAGTAGAGTTTACAGAGGGAGAAAAATTCCAGGTGAGTTCCACTCACAAAATTGACAAACTACATTTGAAATGTGATATTTTAAGCCCAAATGTCTTTATCTCATTTTATCAGAGCTAATTGGTTCAGCCTATTGGTGCAGCATAGGTTGAATTTTGAATGTTGCACTGATAACTCTAAACTGACACCAGTATCTACAGAGGACAGCTGACGATGCGGTATCATATCTGGCTTCAAGGACACGTCTTACCTTGGGCAGACTGGAGTCCTCTCTCACCAGAGATTTATAGCTCTTGATGAAATCTTTCTCAGTGTTATATATGTATGAAGTGCAGGTGGTGGGCACTGAGCTTGGTACCACAACGTGGAGCAAAGTAATCCCACAGCAGTGATTCCTGTGATATCTACCCCTGAGGTCATAGTGATGAGCAGGCAGCAACTTGAGTAAAAAGCAGGACACAAAAACATGTCAGAAGGTCCTGTAACCTTAGTTATTCTGGGATCTTATTTGTAAGGTGAGGGGGAATAACTGCATGCTTCAACCCTCCTCCTTACAGTGAAGTTGAGTAAAGCACATCTGTTTGAGATCCCCCAGAAATCAATGCATTAGAATCACCACTGGTTGGCTGAGCCTGGTAGAAGAGTGTGTGGCTGCCCAAAGGGGCTTTTTCTCTCTCTTACCCAGGTCATGCATTTCTGCCCTCTGGTGTCTCAGCAGCAGCCTTGCTCTTTCATCTGCCTGAAGCCTCTTTTCATTTGGTTTTTTTTTAATAGGGTTAGTTTTCAGGCCAATACGTAGCTTGGTTTGCCCCCTTAAAATTCCATTGCCAAACTGTGGGAATGCTGTACCCAACAAAAGGAAAGAGGCCCACCTCTTTTGGCAGCAACACAGTTTTAGCTTTGAGTTAAAGTGATTGTGAAAGTGCATGCAAAGCAGTCTCTTCTGTTCAGGGTGCACTAAAGCCTTCCAAGTGTAAGCATAGGGAATGAATTACAGCATTTGCACAGCCTTTTTCTCCTAGACTCTCACACATGGCTGGACCACATGATGTTTCTTGGCATTACCAGCAGATGTGCCATCACCAGCAGCTCTGGGAGCACCCATTTCTTGGATGTTTCAGCTCCTCCAGTGGCTGAAGTGGTGGTGAATTTTTGCAAGTGCAAGACAGGATCATCGTCATGCAGTGAAGCTTCTGAATTCATAGAAGTGTATGGATGAGTGCAGTTGTCTGGTCAATAAGGTAATTTATGAGTCATGGGTGAAGGGAACATCTTTTCATTCAAGGGTGTACATATAGAAGGTGTTTTTATAGACAGTGTTATGAAGAATGTTACTCATTTAAGTTGTCCTTTGCACTACATATCCATTCTTCGGAAGTGACTCCACAGCTGGTTAGTGCTCCAGTTTTATAAGGTTTAAACAGTAGATGCTTGAAGTTAAATTTGATGTTATGGCCCTCCAAGCAGCATTGCAACGTGGGGGATGGGGAGTAGGGATTTCCCCTTGATCTGTGCTGTTCCCTTTGGGTTCCAGGGCTTCCATCAGCAGAGGGAGGGGGAAGGGAGACTAAAGGTATCTGAAAATCTTCATTGTCAACAAGGCCAATTATACACATGCCAATTACCTCAGTTTAAACAACCAATCACACTATAATGGGGAGAACCTTTAGAGCCTGAGGAAGGTGCTTTGAAATGCCTCTGCTCAGAGATTCCCTATTAATGCAGAGAATTGCCCCAGCAGCAGTTCTTGGCTCCAGTGACTGGAGTTTGGTAGCAATGACAATGGAGCTGGGCAGACTGGGAGAGGATATGACAATACAGGAGTTGAAATTTCAACAGCAATGAAGCAGTAGCCAGTGGCAACCTGGCTGCAGGCTTGCTGTATCGGCCAACAGAGATCCTTGATGGCAGTGTGAAGGAATTGGAATTTTTTGTTACGCGTATGTGTAGTTATTGTCTTTGTGTCCAGGAAATTACTTAACCTGCACTTTACTGACCAGCCCCTTTCCCAGGAATTCTGCAGCTTCCTCTAGCTTTGGGTCTTTCTAAGCCTCGAGTATCATTTTCTCCTTTGAAGCACTATACTGCTTTTTTAGAAGGCCTGATCCTGTAGTGGATGGAGTCCACTGAGAATCTCTCTAATTTTGTGAGCTGCTGATCAGGTCCTATATGGTTGAATTCAGTCTGTTTGCAGGTGAGTGCTGCTACCTGCATAGTAAGGCTCTTCACCCTGGTCTCTGGTTTTAGAAGAGGATTGTTCCCATGCCGCATGACTGCTCCTCTTCTAAACTTCCCTAACATTTACTGTGTACAGTCGCTGTTCAGTCTGGGACTGATGTGCTCGTTTTGTCCTCCTTCATTCAGCAGAGCTGCATCTAGACATGACACATCAATGCAGTAAGGGCAGACGTTTCTCCTGTGCATGCAGAAGTGAATTCCAGTTTTAAAGCAGTACTTATGTGATGTGTCGCATTTTCTGTGAAAGAATACAAGTAAGTCACAGCCAGGTAATATAAGTGTGTCTGTCAGCTGGCAGAGGACTATGTCAGTTTAGGCTAATAGCTGCCAAATAATAGGTACACAGATGCTCTTAAATTGGTTTAATTTATGTCTGCTGGCCCTGACAATTGGAAGAAAAGATAAATATACACAAAGCCTTCAAAGCTTGGGGTGTTGTGATGCTAATTGAAAAGTCACCAAAGGAAGCCTGCATGGTGTGTGGGAATCCTAGTGCATGAGATTAGTGGCTGGGAGCTGGAGGGCACTCCTCCCAGCTAGCTCACACTGAGAACAGGCAGCTTGGCCCTGGCAGGCAATTCTTGCCCTGATACCGGCAGTGAAGCAACTGTTGTGGACAGCAGACAGTGTGGAGATGGGAATATTCACGTAGCGTCAGCGCTGTAGCAGATTTTTCGTACGTGCACAGAAGCAGTGCCAGAGATACTGCTGTCTCCGTGGCTTGCTGTGTCCTGAACCACAGCAAAGATACAGGCATTTGAGAACTGAGCTCTTTTTTTCTTTTTAACAAATGCACAAATCCTGTTATCTTACTTTCTGCTTCTCTTATGCTGCGTTTGCAGCAGAACAACACACTCTGGAGGCCCTCAGCTTCAAACCTTGCTTTAGAGTCTGAAGTGAATGCATACAGATGGTGGCACCCCCTTCTTTGCATCGTGCTTTGGAATCATGACATTTAAAAAATAGAGGTTTCATCTGTCTGCCAGTGTCTCGGTATTTCCCTCTAAAGCTTTTCCCTAAAGTACAAATGAAGTATAAGAAACAGAGATTTAAAGAACACACTTCTGTCATATGACTCTATGAGGGTGGCCTTTAGAAAATTGTAGGAATTGGTATCACTGATGCATCACTGACACCACTGAACTAACCAGGGCTTACTTTGATTAGGCAAACATTTCTTTTTCTCGATTGTTTTGCATCCATTTGTGAGAATCCCTTGTTTATTTCTTAAATTAAGAAAAGTTGTTTTGTAACTCTAAAGAGTTACATGTTTTCTTCTTTTTGTTACATTTGCTTTCCAAATCCGAAATGTGTAAACATAGCTTTAAATTATTGCACAGCCTCTTGATTAAATTAACTGGTACCAAACCTCACACAGTCATCGGGTACCAATACCAGGATGGGTCACTTCTGGACACCACAGAAGCTAGAAAACTTTCTGTGTCACTTGTTCTGTGAATAACACTGTTTTGCTCCAAGCTGGAGTCACAAATGGGATAATGTAATAAGCCTGTGGTCACCAGCAGTGGCCTGGGACCATGTGAGCTATTGGTTGTGGTCAGCTTTTCTGGTGATCAGTTCATGAGAACATCTAGTCCAGTTTCCTTAACCCTCAAGTCAATCAACCCTCTTCAACAGCTATTTTTAAAAAGCTGAATCACCAGTAAGAGCTAATTACAGAGTCAATATCCTCTATATAGTAGCTACATTGTAAAAGTGATGCCACTGAGAGAGGTAAGGTTTGTTGGCAGAGCTAATACATAGTTGTGAAAAGGTAACAGGCTTTCAGATACAGAAGTTCTTCTACAAGTCTGAAGGAGAAAACCAAGTTATTCTGGCCCATTCTGAACAACTCTACAGAGAGAACAGATGACAGCCCTGGATGTGAACAGTCAGCTCTGTCACAGATAACAGCAGCTTGCAGGGCAGCCTGGAGAGCCCAGGTGCTCCAGGAATCTTAATAGCCTGTGTGAAGCAACAAATTCCTGAAACCTTGCTCTTCGTTCAGTAAATGTTTGTCAAAACAGGAATGAGAGATACAGGAAAAGTCAGCTTTTTCTGGCCCAATTATTTCCAGCTGGTTCTAGGTGGGTATTAGTAATGCAGCTGTCAGTTTTCACATGATGGTTTTTAAACAGACACCCTTTTATTAATCATCTTTTAAGATATCTTTCCTTTTTATCCTATGAGTACCATTGTTGTTGGTTTCAGATACTAGTGGACAGTAACATTAAGATGATATCCATGGAAGCTGATCAGGGCAGTGACTGATGCAGCATGGGAATCTGGTGACAGTGCTGCAACCTGAAAGACACTCCATGCTGGAGCCTGGCAAGGAGCTGGGAGCAGATCAGGCATCTGAATAATCTCCCTATAAGGTGAAAAGAGAGAAAATCTCCAATCAAATATATTCAGCTGAATAGAGCTTGCGAAGGGACCACTGTTTGCTTGAATAGCTTTTGAGAGGAATCTTAAAAGGACAGACTGGCCTGGTGGGCAGGTTGCCTCTGCCAAGATGCTGTTTCCTTTTGGGAACCACAAGAGAAAATATTTCCCCTTTTCTTTTGGCCATATTGAAACAGCCCCTTCTCCCTCCCTCCTGCTCCCTTGGGATATCTCTTGCTACTGGGTGAGGAGAAGTAGGGCTGGACCAGCGACTTCTTCACAGCATCTATTTAAAGTCAAGGCTTGATAGTGGTTGTTTGTCCATGGGTTCCTCTTTGCTTGGGGAAAAGGCCCTGTCACAAGAGCATTCAGATAATGCAGGTGGGTGTCAGTAGACCACAAACAGTCTGGCCATCTCCCCAGAGTGCAGAGGAGGCTCTGGGAGAGGGACTAATCCATGTCTTGACCTCCATATGCTGTGTCTGAACAGTTCCTGTATTGCTGATGAGTTTTGTGGGGTTCTGACAGGCTCTGTGTGCGTGAGAAGACAGGAGAATACTATGAAGGAGCTTAAGAGAAAGAACTGCAGAGGAGTTTCCCATTCCTGTAGGAAATGTGCATGCCCCTATTGGTCTGCAGGAGCCCAAAGCTGTGATCAGCTCCATGAAACCTGTTAGTTCAGATGTAAATACCAGGATTTCTTCTGGTTTCTGAGTAAGTTCCTTATCATTTAGAGAAGGTACTGGACTGAGCTGAAGTTCTGCAAGCATATTTGATCATATGTCAGCTAAAAACTCCTCAAGATCAGCACAAAGTGCTAGCCTGTTCCAAAGAAAAGCACCAAACCTCATTCTGCAGCTTTTGTTGGATTGAAACCAGAAATGCCATTAAGATGTGCAGAGCGCTGGAGCACCTCTTCTATGAAGACAGGCTGCGAGAGCTGGGGCTGTTCAGCGTGGAGAAGAGCAGGCTTTGGGGAGACCTCTTAGAGTGGTCTTCCAGTACCAAGTCTACAAGAGAACTGGAGAGGGACTTTTGACAAGGGCATTTAGCGATAGGACAAAGGGGAATGGCTTTAAACCGAAAACAGATTTTGATTAGGTATTAGGAAGAAATTCTTCCCTGTGAGGTGGTGGGGCACTGGAACAGGTTGCCCAGAGAAGCTGTGGATGCTGCATCTCTGGAAGCATTCAAGGCCAGGCTGGATGGAGCTGTGAGCAACCTGGTTTAGTGGAAAGTGCCCCGAACTAGATAGTGTTTCACCCAGCCAAAACCATTCTGTGATTATATAAAATAAAAAATTGAAATGCTTCTTCAAATAAGGTATAGAAGCCAGTTTGCCTTGCAAAAACTCTCTCTAACAACTGCTTTCTCCTGGTAACTTCCAAAATAAAACAGCTATTCCAAAATTAAAAATAATAAATTCACCTATAAAAATGTTAAAAACTATCCATTCCAAAATAAAATTCAGTGTTTAAGATGACATCTGAGAGATCTACATAAGTCTGGTTTAACTGGGGCAAAGCTAAGGTGAGAGACAGGTCAAAATCAAGCTTACCATGGAGGCTATCTGCAAGCTTTGCAGAGAAAGATTACCATCTTACTGGGCAGATCATGTTTCTGTTATTACCAATAACAATCTGGTTTATACTGTTTACTCTCCCCTCTTTCCTAAGCCATCGCCTCTGACAGCTGGAAGATTCACACAACACCTGGGGTGAAGCTCTGATGAGACTGAGTGATGTTACTGATTCAGAAGTGTCTCAGATCATATCACCCACTGTGAGAATGTGTAGGTCCTCTCCCCAAGGTACTCATCGTCCAAGCCAGAGAGATTGTAAGGAGGAGGGTCATGGTAGAGTAGGGATATTGCTGCTATTTTGAATATTGTGATTTATAGCTGCAGTTTTCCAATAAAACCCATTTTTTATTTTATTGCATTTTGATGTTAAAGCATATGAAATCTTACAGATATTTCAGTGAAAACAGCCTGCCTTTCCATTTATGCTGTGAGGCAACACCTTTTCTCTGCAATTAGCCAGGAGAATCAAACTGTGTGATGGAGCAGTTTGGTCTGAGCTGCTTTCCCTCGCTGGCCTGTTCAGAAAGCTCTAAGGAGGGCAAAGCCAGCCATCTTTACAGCCTCACTGGGTGACAGGAACAGGCTGCTGCCTCTGGCTGCGTGCAGAGACCCTCCTGCTGCACAGGAGCTGATCCTGTTATGCTCTGTGGAACAAGTCTGAACAGGGTGAAATGAAGAGGAAATGCCAGTTCCAGGCCTCCCAGATGGCTCTGAGCTACTCTGTACACTAACTTTTTCACCCTCAGGAGGTTTTGCATATTGGTTCCTCACCGTCCACAAACTGCTTTTGGATCAGCACTGGAAAGCCACCCCACTCAGGTGATTTGGGGAACGTGAGCTCTGTCGTGCTTACTGGGCTGCCTCTCTGCTCTCCTGTTTGGTTAATCCTCTGCTCTCCTGCAGGTATTAACACGTACAAGAAAGCTTCATCACAATATATAATACCACAACTTGCCACTTTTTTTTCTGTCCCTCAAAGATACCATCATATTTTAAATCAGTCCCAGTAAAAATCATCAGTGGGGCTGCAGAAAGGTCAAAGGTTTGCTGGTTTAGGATTTCGTGGGAATATACGCTTGTTTGGACTTGGCCCAAAAGCTTCGTTTACCTGTTTGACAGGTAACAATTAGCGAGTAATAGCTCTGCCGGCTGGAATGTGGCTGCGAGGGCCAGCGGGCGCTGGGTTACCTGGTGGGCAGGTGTGGGTGCAGCGCCCAGATAGGTATGTGCATGCACAGCATTCCTGGGAATCAGTTTTCCCTTAAAGATGCAGCGATGACTGCAGGGCACAAAAGGGCTGGGCTTAGCCCAGGCTCCAAGACACTGGAGCTGTTTGCAAGGTAAAGAAAAAAAGTAAATAGTGGAACAGGAGAGGAGCTGAGGAAAGGGCTGCAAGAAGCAGCTGCCCTTCTTCTTCCTCGCCTGGATAGAGAAGAGTTTTGATTCTTCCCTGAGAATCTTGATAACAGATAATTTAGTGTGATATGGTGTCATGGGAGATAGAAACAGAAAGAAGGGAAAACCCAAGATCACTTGGCACACAATGGATGTGAAGTGAGGAAACCATGTCTCAACTGGTTTAGAAACGGTTAAACAGCTTATGTGCAGTTACCTCAACTCTGCCATTAGTGAGAATCCAAGTCTTATCGGTTTATTGAATAAAACCACTTTATCTGTGGCAAATGGCCCCATTTCCATCTCCTGCAGCAGTCAGGGAAGATTCCTGCATCAGCCCCTCCCTCGAGGGAAGCTGGTATAAATTATGTAGACAGTCAGGGACTTTGCAGGTGGGTTTAAGACGTTTGATTGTTTTTTTTCCTAACCACTGCATGTGACCCTCCTCTTTTAGCTCTTTTAGGAACAGAAAGGTTTGCTCATTCTTTTCATATTTTATTCCCATTTGTGAACAGGCTCCTGTGTTTGTGTATTTCCACTTTGGTGTTTCATATTTGACAATCGAGCTATTGTGTGACTTTGGAGAAGCCACATCCTTTTTCCTGGTCTCTGTATTTTCACCTGCAGAGTTGGCATAGCGAGTCCTATGTTATTAACCACAAAAAATGCAGATTACAAGTACTGCTAGTTATAAACATGTATGCTATTACAGATACATATCATACAATAATTCCTTTGAATCGTATTTTACTGTGATTTCAAAATATTCTATTTTTAACTTAAAACATGTCCTTTTTTTACTTATAAACAGCTTCTCTGGCTGAAAGAACTTTGTCCTTGGGGTACCAGTTGATGTCATTTGAGGAAGAAGAAATCTAAGTATAATTTGAGACCATTTTCCTTGATCTTAAAGGATCCAGCATAATTTTGAGTAATTATGCATTATTTGTACACTGTTATTTAGTAGGACCTTCATTAAGAGGGAGTCTCTTTGCTCAACAGTGTGCGGGCCAGTAAATGGTCATTAAGCCTGACTACTGGCTGACACAACAGCAAAGTTTGTATTTATTCTCACTAACTCCGCAGGAGCCACAAGAAAGCACCACAGAAGCACAGTAACATCTCTGCACTGGGGATCAAACCAAAGCAAAACACAACCCTTTCTCACAAAGTGCTGAGAAATACATGAAGAGCCCTGTCCCCCTGTCCACAACCACTGCATGAGAAGCTGCAATTATCTGTCCTGGACTGGACCAGAGGCTCATACACTGCACTGCACACTTCTGAGAGCTCCTGCCCTTTGGGAAGAAGTGAGCAGCATTCTTCCCCTTCCAAGCATCCTTCATTCTGAGTTTCAGACTTCCTCAGCTGGAGCTTGAATCTGCATCTCTGCATTTCACATCTCTTAAGTCAACACATTGTTTCGTGGATTGGTCTGACTGCTGTTTGAATCCCCATGTAGTTTTTACCTCCATAATGTTATGCAGCCATGAGCCCCACAAGCTGTGAGGTACTTCAAATAATCATTTTGTTTGTTATAGGACACATTTTTGACTGTGGCATTTGGCATCTGTGGTACTGTGTGAAACAGCAGGCAAAATATTCTTTCTGTCTCCTTTATTGCTGGCCTATCCAGCCTGCAGAGTCCTGCATGTTTTGGTGTGTCTTCCAACCGTGGTCATTTTGACCTTGTAACATTTCTGATCACCTGTCTTTTGGGAGCACTGCATGCAGTGTTCCAGACCTGGGATGCTCTACATTGCCTGGTGATGTAACAGTGATCTCTTACATTCCTGATGTTGCTTCAGCCCTGTTGAGCATGGAAGCAACCAGAACATGCCCAGCAATGCTTCCACCGGACATCATGGTCATGATTTTGCTGCACAATTGTGCTGCATAAGCACAAATGCCTTTTGAGTTAAGCAAAGAACACTCCTCCCTCCTGCAATTTTCTGCCCACCTCTAAGTTTTGTGTCCCTGTGTGTTCTTGATCACCCCATCACTTGAAGTGAGTAGAAGAAGTTTCAGCAAGAGTGGAAGGCCTAGTAGCATCCCTTGTTAATGACAAGAGGAGCTGCACAGAGAACCTGAGACATGATTAGTGCTGAGTGATGTGCTCTTCTGGTCCTTAGGAATGGGAAATCTCATCCTCACAGGGAGACCAGACTTGTTAAGGTAGCAGAGAAATAAGGTGCAGCACCAGTGGCAGCCTGGTGAAAATGTTTTGCCTCACCTTTCGCTTTCATAAATGCTTTCCGTGAACACAAGGAATTCAGCCTTTCAGTTTGGTGCTGCTTTCTGCTAAATCAGCACTTTAGCCAGAACAGTTGGAAGCATTTAAAGAGTGGCATTAATTAAAGGTGACTCAGAAGCAAATGGGATATGAAGAACTTGGAAAGGATGGAAGAGTAGCTATTGTACAAAATGCTTTTCTAAATGAACACCTGGCAGGATGAAGCTATGGAGAGCATGGTTTGGGAAGCAGCCTTCCCACTGCAGCAGTGCAGTCATGGTGATTAAACATACCTTTTGGAAGCACCCACTGTTTGGAAGGGGCTTCCAACCATCACCAGGTAAAGCCTACAGTAAGCGACTCGTTGTGTGTTAAGAGGCAGGATGACTCCACTTGCTATTTGGGTTCTGTACAAAAGGTTAGCAGTACTTCAGGCTGAACAAGGGGACTCTGAAGAGTGTAACAAGGACTCTGTTGTTCACTGGTAACTACCAATAAAGAGTCCACTAGATAAAGTGGGTCATAAATGGCATCTGAAGTAGTCTTTCCCTCCAGCAGAGGATATTCCAGCAGAGCAACATAGGAAAAGGATCAACTCAAAGGAATTCACCACCACGGGTTATTCCCAGGCAGCATCACTGCCAAAGGAGGAGCGGAAAACACGTGGTCTTATTCTCTATGAAGTGTTTGTGGAACTTTGGTCACCATAGCACCGAGTCACCAAATACAGAAAGGTCCCTCCCATGATTCATAACTGAACCCACAGTGGCCATTGCTGTTTGTAGCCAACCTTCTGGCTCTGCCTGGTGTCCAATAGCTGAATGGAGCTTTGCTGGACACCTACAGCCTGCTCCATCCTCCCAGCGTGCTGCAAACTGATTACTACACCCAGCAACTCTTTGTGAGCTTTTTCTGGCCAGGTGAAAAGAGCAGGTAGTTCTGTGGATTATTTTACACAACCATAGGTCTGAGAAGTGTCACCTGTTATTACTGGGGTAAGGATTCAGAAACACTGCATTATGAGACCTTGGGTTCAGCTCCCCATGTCCAGACTTGATCTGTTTGGGAGGAAGTTTTCTGAAATAGTTATCAGTTTGAGGCTGATAATATTAAGAAATTTTTATCCAAATGGTTCTACTGCAAGTGGCAGTAAGAATAGAGAAAAATATGCTATTTTGTCCAGTTTTGTTGCTTTCATACATATGAATAGTTCTGCCATTCCCATACTTCAGCGAAAGATGCTGAAAGTTAGCATGGCATCAGCAGAAGCCTAGAGAAAAAAAGTACTGCTTCAGGAGTCTGCTTCCGAAAATCCCTTTGAAATCCACATTTGCTCAGCAGTAGTTATAAATGTCAGCAGCTGAATACATCTGGGCTTCCATCCACACTGAGCACATGCCAGGCTATGTGTGGCCGAAGACCAGACACCTCTGCCTCTCCAGAGCTCTCCTGCTGGGATGACTACCCTGGAGGCAGAAGTCCCCTGTGAAGACAAACTGCCCAGCAAGGCTTTCTGGAGCTGGGACAGAGCAGCGGACCACAACAAGGAGCACAAGGAGGGAAGAAGGGGGCTGAGAGCTGAGAATGTGAGCAGATAGGCTGCAGCTGGGAACCAGAGCATGGGAAGCACTGGACTGCTTGGATGAGGCTGGAGCAAGGGGTGGGGACCTCTGGGCACAGCAGTAACAGTAGGGCTGAGTGAAGACAGACATGTGGGCATGGGAGAGACTAGGACTGTTTGAACTGGAGAGAACTGAGAACTAACAGAGGTAGAAGGAAAAGTGATGGGGTTGCTCTGTGAGGAACAAGGGCTACTGATGTTTGAGTTTTGTGGTGGGGACCTGGTCTGGACAAGACCAATGACTCTGAGTGGCCTCCTGCTTCAGCCACCATGTTTTCTGCCTTCCCCTGGTACTGGGTTGCCCAGAGATCTCAACATTACTGACACTAATTACACTACCAGGAGCTTCATCACTGCAGGAAAGTCACTTCTCATATGCAAACTGGACCACAGATGGCTGCTGTTTTTAATGCTAGAATTACAGAATTCTAGAACAGCCCAGATTGGAAGGAACCTTGAATGATCATCTGGTCAAACCTTTCACACAGAAGGGAGCCTAGATGAGCTTATCTAGCACCCCATCCAGTCGCATATTGAAAGCCGCTAGTGATGGGTCTCTACCATGTCCCTGGGAGGCTGTAGAGCTAGACACTGTGGGTAGCACAGAAACTGGAGAATTGGATTAACAGTAAGTGGATGTCTCAGTGCTGTATTGCTGCAAGACGTGGGAGATTGTCAGTCAGAGCAAGAGGCCAGGAAGCTTTCCTTGACAGCAGCACGACAACGGGCAAACCACAGTTGTACTGCTGCAGGATGGCATCTCCAGCCAGCGACAGCACTGCTGAGGCCGCTGCGGAAGGGAGTGGTGAGACCCCAGGGCACGACCTGCCTCATTTTGCCCTAGGATGGTGTCCCAGACTCGTTCAGCACAGAAAAAGACTGTAAGGAGGTACTAATACATCAAGGAAGTAACTACCAGGAAACAAACACGATTTAAATTAGAGGGCAGTGTTGTCACAAGGACAATAGAGTACAAATGGACTTTGACATATTCCAGGTGGTAAAGAAAGGGTGGCATCTAACCAGGTGAGAAATGAGTTACTAGAAGAGATCCCACAGGAGGAGCAGTGAGAACAAGGGGCTCAGGGATGCAGTTTGGTTGGGAGACACTGCCAGAACCATCCAGAGCCAGGACGCAGTGGGGAAAGTGAGCCCTTCCAGACCACTTGCTTGAGCAACTTCCGTTTTGGCATTTCCTAACTTTTGAGTTTTCTCTGATGTTCCAGAGCTTTCAAAGAGCATCATACTCTGTCTTCTGCAGCTTTAACTAGAATAAGATCTCATATAGGCCTAATTATGTACTACTAGTAGGAGGGGAAAAAAAAGGAACAGAAAAGCAAACTATCTGTACTTAACAATTGAGTTCTGACACAAAGAACTTGTCTTACCCAAGGCTGGTTGGGACAAAGCAAACAGTGTGCTGTTTGGCTGTAGCCCAGCTAGTGATGGCAAGCCTGTGTGGAAAATAAACTGCAGCCATCACAGCTCAGGGGAATCTTTCTCTGCCAGAGATAAGAGAAGTTATGAAGGATAAAGAAGAAACATCTCTCGGACAGTTCACTGTAGTATATAGTCTCTCCTTCAGACTGGGGAAAGATGAAGAGGTAGTGCCTTTCCAAGGAACATTTTATGTTGCAAGAAGTTAGATTGTAAAGGACTTGTTCCTTAAGTGATACATAATTTATTAAATCTTTTCAGTTCTGTGAAATAAAGAGCAAACACAAATCCTCACACCCAAGCAAACACACAAATAGGTTCTTATGCAACTCCACCCCCTGTGGCTGCTTTTTGCCAGTTTCGTCAATGGCTTAATTTAAACAAAATCCCAGGACAGGTGCACTCCAGAATGCTTCAGCGTGACCTCAGCCTCAGCTTCCTTTTAAGGTGGCAGGTCCCAGGGTTTCCTTCAAAAGCATATGTGCTACTGGCATCTTGTGCTGTCTAGGGGAAGGTCATGAGACCCATCTTATTTTCAGATTGGCATAGGCTATGATAATAGCTGTGCTGCTTGGGCTGCTGTTGATGTTTCTTTCTTTGTAAGAAAAAAAGGAAAGTATTTGGAATTAGCATGTCATCACACTCGCTTCTTCCCTCTTCTCCCCACTGCGAGGCTTATACAAAGAACACAGCCAAACACAACCTGTGTATTGCACAAAAGTAATATTCAGTCCAATATTTTATAAGTAGTTGGTAACTGATAATTTTTATTGTATCATTGTTAAACATAATAATAATGCTTTCCTTCTATAAGCAGTGTATGTGACACTGTATAAGAGTTTAAACCTGGATAACAAATATCACAGATTAATGCCTGCACCTTCCAGATCATCCAAGTGGAAAGGCAAGCTCAGAAGTATTTCTAGTTCTAAGAACTGCCACTGAATGTTTTGTGTTTCCTTCCTATCACCCCTCCAGGGTCTTCCAAGCCTTCTTTGCTGTGGCTTCTCTAGTGGAGGTCATGATGCTCCTTAATCAACAAGTGCAGAAGTCCATGGGAGTCTTTCAACATTTATCAGCAATATTTGGAGTCCTGCCTCCAAGAATGGTGGGAAGACTGCTCTGAGTTAAGGCCCATGCTGCTGAATGGATGTCATAGCAGAAATGCTTCCTCCCATTAGGAGACTTGGTGGTTTTCATAAAACAACAGGTAGCATCGTTTTCCTCCTTTTGCTTCAGCTTTTGACTATAGAGAGGACATCTACTGATTTACATGATCATTTACTGTGTAAGAAGGCATGCAGGAAAATTTAATACAGTTCTGTCTTTGAATGCAAATACCAGATGCTGCAGAACCTCAACCATACAGATTTTTTAATGAAAAGACTCCCTTTGTCTTGTCACAAATGAAAAATAAATTATGTATGCATTTTAAAAAGATCTCACCACTCCACACTTGGAACGTGATATTAAAATGCAACCTGAAATTATGTTTCAAATGTTAAGCTCAAAATATTAACCTAAAAGAATGTAAAGGTAGAGGTGGCCCAAGAAATCTTTCTCTGTCCCATCCTGTCCCACCCCATTCCATCCTTAATCCTGGGAGATGAGCAATGGAGCAGCTTGGTCTGCAGGAAGGCATTTGGAACACAAAGGTGGATTTTTCTGTACACCATTAGCAGCAGAACAGTGTTTCTGTCTGGAAGGGGGGTTGCTGTTGGAGGCAGCAGAAAAAAATAATCACCAAGTGCTTTGGGTAATATTCAGGGCTTCTGTCAACACCACCCAAATTACCAGAGCACTTACCATAGAGGCAAACCTTGGGAAATCACGTCAAGTGTTTAGCAACCGGTGATCTCATAGTTTTTCTTACTTGAGCAGTGCAGGATGAAAGCCTCCTACAAAGCCTGAGCAGACAACTAACATGTCCCAGCCTGTTTCCTTCAATGGTTAAAAGAAGTTACGGCAGCCATTTAAATAAAATCTCCCTTTGTCTGTGCAATTATCTCTGAAAACAGCACAGGGTGTTATGGGCAGCCTTCACAGGTAAGAGATATATCTGAGGTGCTATGCAGCACTTTGGGCTTGGGAAGCAGTTTAATCCGGTCTTGGAATATCTCATTATACTCACCCTGGATGTCCAACTTTTGAGGGAGGACAGGTGGTTTTGCACAGATTAGCCCATGCAGCAGATGACAGAAACTTTCACAAGGAAAATCTGAGCGTGTTTCTTTACAGAACCTTGTCCTCCAAGCCCCTTTAAGCCTCCTTTTCTGTCAGCCAACAAGCCCCAATGGCTGTGCCAAGGCAGGGGTTGCAAAGAACAGTTATGTGACAAGATTTATTGGGAAATAAACCAGGAGCACCTGATGTCACCAGGCACCCCACAAAACATGCAATACAGGATTATCAGGTTCGATCTCCATGCCAAAGCCAATGGTAATGCAAGGCTGGTGAACATCTCCAGAGTCCACTCCTTCCCTTTCTCAGATGCTGATGTGTAAATCTAGCCTTAGGACCTATGAACTAGAGAACATTTCAATTCCATTTATCCTGTTGTCTTGTGAACACTCTTATGGTCTTTACAAATGCACTCTGTGAGAAGCTGAATGAGGCACAGAGTCAAAAGGAAATTCACCTTTCAACCCCTGAAAAAAGTCCTGCTAAGAACTGAAATAAGTTACGAGGGTCACTTTCAGAATTTTTCTTCCCACAAATTCACAGACTGGATGGGTTTTTTTGAAAGAATGTTTTGATTTAAGTGTGAGAAATGTCCCATTAGATTTTACTCCATATTCTAGTGATTCAAAAATCCTTAGTGAAATGTCATGTATTTTCAGATAGATTTTGCAAATAAATTGAAAGTAAGTCTTTTTAAGCCTTCTCTCTCTCTCCCCAGGAGCATAGTCAGCACTGTGAGATGCCCTGGAAGAAAGGACTGCTGTGCAGTAAGTTACAACTTTATGACTGTGTAAAAATAAAAAAACAACTCAAACAATTTTTGTTATACCTGACACTTATATATGAGTGCACAGAAACAATTTGACACCTGTAAAATCCCTTGCCAGCCTCATTTAAGCTCACCCTGTGAAAGAAATGGATGCTAGTCACTTTTATTACTTGCAGTGCAGAGACCGAGTATTTTAGAGTCTGTTAAATAAGTCGGGTCAGACGCACAGATGATGTAAAACAACCTCCTGTAGTTACTCTGACATACCTGTGGTCACAGAGGGCTCTCTGCAGTCAGTGCTCAACTGGTGCTGCCCCAGGGAGCTCTTACATCAGGTACAACCTCCATGAGCTGCAGACACAGCAGTCTCCTGCCTCCAATACTGCAGCTTCCCACTCTGAGTCCCTGGCGGAGGTGCTGGAAGAAGGGGCCAAGGTGCTGTGAGCTCTGTCGGCCAGCCAGGCTGGCATTTCAGCCCTGCCTGGGTCCCAGCCCCATCATGGTCACCTGAAGTCTCTTTTGGAGCCCTTTGGTCTAACTCCATCCATCCCTGTTCCCTCGCTGCTGTAGTGCTACATTTATGAAAATGGCATCTTTGACTGGATTTAGCCATGGTGGAGAAATGAGCATTTTTAGGGGAATGTAAGGACCAATGGCTGTAATGTGTTTCTCCCCTCTGGGAAAGGGAGGAGGAGCTGGCTGCTGGCAGCAAGTTGTGTTAGCACAACACTTTAGGATGACTAAATTGCTCAAGGTAAAAGGGTGGTGAAATTTGATTTGAGCTGCTGTCAACTGTGAAAATGCACTTATCACAGACTTCTCCCGCTGTCATGGAAATAGACTGCATGCAAGCTTCCAGCAGCAGCCCATACAGCTCTCGCTCTGTCCTGCTCTCAAACTCCATGAGATGGGCGTGACAAGGATGTAATGCTCCAGCCACCCTCTCTCCCCTGGCTGAGCTTGAACCAGAGGCAACTGGATGCAGTCTACGGCTGGGTCCTTAACTTCCATGGAGCAATAAAAGTCATGAAATCCACCTCATGAGACATTATGAAAAGCAACTTGCAGCTCTTTCCCAAAACTTCTAAGGTTTTATTCTCTATTCATGGATAACTCTGCTCACATCATCCTCACCCTCGAAAGTGGTGCCCATCAGTGTCATATTTCCATCTGAGCAGCTCCCAGCCCAGCTGAGCTCTCCTAAATATGCCACAAGGAATGTTTGGTGTGAAAGTGGAATTCCCTCAGCACATTAATGGGGAGGCCAATTCTTGCAGTCAAAAGAGAAGACCCAGAGGGTCCGCCTCTGCAAATCTGTAAATCTCAGTGACTGGAACTTCAGCCTGCAGCAAGCTAGCAGACTTGCTTTCAGTTTTCTCTTGAATAGCAGCGTCAATGGTTACAGCTCTTGTGGTGCTGGTGCCATCTAGTCATAAATATAAATCCAAGTTTGACTCTGCATCTTCCCTCATGGATTTTATGTCTCAGGTCACTCTTTCTCAGAAACTGAGGGATAAGCAGTTACATGTCTGAACTTGCAGTCATAATTCCGTGGCCAGTTATCAGACATGATACATCAGGTAGCTGCATCTGATTAAAAATGACTGTGTACACATGCCTCCTCTTTAGCTGCAGTATTCCTCAGTCATGCTGAATGTGTGAACTCATGAATGATGCTCATGTGAATAATCATCTAAAAGAACTAGAGGTTTTTTCCAGCTGGCTCGCCCAGATCTGCCTCCAGCTCCAGAGCTTTATTCGAGAAGGCTCTTTTCCCCTCGTTCCTGCTGTTCGCTCTTTCACTTAGCTTTGCCTGTATTTTAGGTATATGCTGTATGTGTCACTGCTTTCTCCAGTGCCACTGGCATTTATCTCTGAATCTTCAGTTCTGATGTGACTTTCAAATGTCCTTTTCTCCTTGCTTTCATACACTCCTATCTGGTCTTGATGGTCTGGAGCATGCTGAGTTTCTAGGTTTAATTGAGATTGAAAAGCACTAACACAGTTCTGGCCTTTGGTCCCTATCCATGTGTCCAGGGCACTGGAGGCTCCTGCACCCACCAGCCTCTTCCATATCTGACTTTCAAATAATGCATCGGTTGTCAGCAGCATCCTGAGAGGGCTGGTGTGTGTTTGCAAAGCTTCTCTTGGCAAGGGGAAGGGCGTTTGCAGTTGCAGCCAAATAGCACAGGCCTCCCAACAATAAAAATATGTTACTTTTTTCACCTCTGGACTGTGACAGAGTTGAGGAGGATGACTGTGGGTGCAGAACACCACAAGAAATTGGATGAGTGTCAGCCACCCAAGAGCTGTGGGGTTCATGCCCACCTTTTCTCCTGTGAACACAGCCTGATAGGCCACGCACCATGGCATGTTTTGTGTCAGCTTAATAACTGGTATCTGCATATAGAGATGCACAAAGCCTGCCAGGATTTTAACTCTTCGGACATATTTTTCACACCACTACTGAAACCACTCCTAGTAGCAAAGTGTGAGACCCCAGCAGGTTCCTGTTACAGTCATCTCTGGGAGAAGGCTGGCGCGCTGCCTGCTTGTGTCCCAGGCACGCCGGCAGCCTCGCCCTGCACAGCTCAGCAGGCAGCCCTTGCTCAGAGCCACGGCGTCTGTTTTCCTAGGAAGCACCTCAGCAGCACATAGTGTGTTAGGGCTTCTTGAGAAATATTTTTGCATTTCTTCATGCCTCAAATAATTGCTTAAGTCCCCTTCCCTCCTCAGCTCACATGCATTTCAAATCCTTCCCCATCCCACTTGCCAATTTTCCTCAGGCTCATCGTGCAGAGCAGGAGGTTGCATGCTGCAGCACAGCACCCACTCCCTCCCACTCCCAGGGGGATCTCTTCCCTTTCCCAGCTTCCCCCGTAAGCAGTGGCCCTGGAATTTGGGCCATCATGCCCCTGATGGAGCAGCTGACCCTGCAGGGGACAGCAGAGAACCTTATCATATGGACCATATGGACAGGAGTTGTGCTTAACCACCCATACCCAATCCAGAAAGCAGACTCAGGCCTATTTTATGTACAGGTAGTGACAGAGGCAACCCCAGCTTCCCATCCAATGCCTGTCCCTGTGTCCAGAGAGGTCTGCCCCTTCACAGTGCCAAGCTCCCCACAAGCCCCTGCTCCCAGTGCCTGCTGCAACACTGGCTAACACTCAGGGCATCTGATCCTCCCCAGTGGCACTCACTCTGCTCCTGATAACCATTGCCAAACTTCAGCTATTTTAAGATGAAATTGTCCTTGGGGTATCTACCTCTAGCCTGCATTTGAGACTTCGCCAGGATTGGTGGAATGGGCTAGCCATTTGCAGGAGGAGCCGTGGGCCAGGCACTGGAGTGCTCGCCCTGGGAAGAGCAGATGGTTTTGTCACCTTTCTCTTGAGATGTCCTGACATCGCCGCTGCGGCTTGGCATTGGACGTGGGTCTTCCTGTGCCTGTGAAAATCCACTAAATCCCAGTCAGGTTACAAGCTGTTTAAAAGCATCCCCATATGTACACAGCAGACCTGAATTCCTGTGGGGTTTTCTGTTATTAATGGCCGACCTGGCTTCCAGGAACCAGTAACTGCCAACTGGAGGCTTTTTTGCAGCAGGAACATTTTGAAAGCCACTATCCCATGCATACCCTTTGGTGAGTGACAGACTGCAAGCTCTTGTGGCCACTTTTCCTACAGTTTGGTAGGGGTTTTTTCTCTCTTTCCTCCCTCTACTCCTTTATTTTCATGAAAATAATAGGTAGTTAATCATATGTCTGACACCCAATTGAGCCAGTGGCTTCACAGCTCAGCAGGGGATGAGAGGCAGATAAACAGCCAGGCACACAGACATACACGCCCACACAGGTATGCACACACACGCACACTCACACATGACTGCATGAGCTGTTTCTCTTAGAAACCTGGATCTACAGGAATGATGGAACTACAGTGGTTTTGGCCAGTGGTGGACATCTGTCAAAGACAGTGACCCTTGGCCAGGACAGAGAGATGTCACTTGAGGGAAATGGGGCTGGCTTTTCCTTTTGTTCTTAAAAAACTCCAACAACTTGAAAACTGTTCTTCAAAGACTATTTGGGTGACATGCCTATGCCACTGGACCCCTGCTCAGGTCACTCCCAGGCCCTGCATGGGCCCCAGCTGGAAGAATGCTTTTGGCTTGACCCGAGATTTTGTGAACTCTTATTGCATGTCCATGCTGGGGCCTCAGCCCTGACACTGCCCAGCTGACGTGTTCCTGTGCCTGCTTTGAAAGCTCTAGCAATACTGCTTTGACACCAGCAGTTATGAGAATAATTTCACTGCTCTCTTTGAGGCACATCTGTACTCAGGTCTGGAGCACCACTGGTGACCTCAGAGGAAGGGCAAGCCAGAGCATGGTTTAATTTAGGGGGTTATAGATAGAGCACATAGCTACACACTGCGAATAGGTGGGTTATCAATGGCAGTATATGGCCATACTCCACATTTTCACTTGGCTGGGGTCCTGTGCAAAGTGGATACATAGGCATCACTGAAAAGGGATCTCTAATCCATGCAAGTGCGAGAAGTAGGGGAACCTAACTTTAGCAGCCACCTAAATTCTGGGATCTGACACACAAATAAGGAAAACTGATTTTTCTACCACGCTGATAATCTCATGCATAGTAGAAAAGGGTCTGCTGCCTGCAGAGGTTGTGCTGCCAAACAGGCTACTTGCTGCAATGGCATCTAGTCCTCATGCAAAAGACAGCTTGAATTTCTTTGAGAAAAGCAAAGCCACACACACAACAGCCACAGGTTATTCAAGGCACAATGTGACATTTACAAGATTCAGGTTTATTCTGATTGTTGCACTCCTGTAGGACTGATTGCAGGTAATAATCAGGGTTTGGCATTCAGGAGAGAGCATGGATAGTGACAGAACCTACAGTTTGTAGGTACAAGAAGAGGTGATTTGGTCCTCAGCAGCTGCTTGTCTGCCCACCTGTTCTGGGTTTGTGGCTGTGCACAAAGCCCTGCAGACTCCCAAGTTTCTTAGAGCAGAGAAATGAAACAGCTGGCAAGAGCAAGCAAGAAAGGATGGAAAGCACTTGCAAGGAGTTCTTGATTGGTCTTACAAGCACTACGCAGAAAAGTCTCAGCCAGTTTCATATGCACTGTCAGGAGATCTGTCATGGTTTAAATCCAGTCAGCAACTAAGCACCACACACCCACTCACTCCCCTTCCGTGGGATACAGGAGAGATCTGGAAGGGTAAAATTGGGGAAACTCATGGATTGAGATAACTACGTGTAAATCAAAAGCCCCACGTGCAAGCAAAGCAAAACAAGGCGTCCATTCACCACTCCCCAGGGGCAGGCAGGAGTTCAGCCACCCCCAGGAAAACAGGGATCCACCACACCTAATGGTGACTTGTGAAGACAAATGGCATCGCTCTGAACATGTCACCCTCTTCCTTGCTTCATCTCTGCAGTTTCTATGCTGAGCATGATGCCATGTGGTGTGGGATATCCCTGCGGTCAGTTGGGGTCAGCTCCAGTACCATCTGCCAGAGCAATGACGAGTGTCCAAAGGTGTCTGTACTGGGCTCGACCAGGAGCTGATCTCAACAAGATCTGTTGAGAAACGAGTTCAAACACTTTCGGAATTGCTCACTGTCAGCCTCTAATTGCTGACTCTAGTAATCATCAGCTGATGAGATCTGAAATTTGGATCAAGGAACAGCTTAAGCAAATGACTATTGCAACAACAAAAATAGAGAATTCACACATGAACATTATTTTTCGCAAGAATGAATCTAAGCACTTACTCTGCCAGTACCATGCAACAGCACTAGTTATTTTCAGAAGTGGAGCTGGAGGTGGTCATACTCCACAGAAGGCTTTGCTCCAACATAGCAAGGCACAAAGGATTCAATTTTAGTCTGAGCCAAGATGACCTACAGAGCCAGGTCTTTGTGCCTGGTCTGCGTTTTGCTACTGCTGACTTCATTCATGGGTACATGCACAGGGAAGTTGTGCAAGCCTGATAATGTGTTTGCACATTTAGAAGGCAGTGGTGCAAAACCACACTTGAGTCACAGCTGAACACACTTGATGGGGGAGACACTGATATATTTCACTAAATTTAGATCAGCCTAGATCTTCTGAAAAAGCAAAAACAGCAAAAAGGAAGGAGGACAGAGAAGGCGTTTTCTTTCATAAGGCTGTTAAAGAGTAATGAAATGAAAAGGGCAAAGAAAATATTAACACTTACTTTGCACTCTGGCTGCATTCATGTGTGTCCACTTTATTTAGAATTGGAAATCTCCTAAACTTGGCAAAGTAATGAAAGACTTAACAGGATGCCTGTAGTTCCAGCCTGGCCTGTATCTGTTGGAAAAACTTGCTGAAATAATGTCTCAGGGTCTGGCTCGAGGACATTCTGGGGAGGTAGAGGTTATATCCTTATTGCTTTCTAGGTAAAAAGGGAAGTGATTTAAGGCCTGGATTGGAACAGGCTCTTTTATAGAGAAATAGAAATGTCAATCCCAATTTTGAAGTTCACCCCCCGAAGGGGATCTGGAAAGAATTTCTGAAAGAAGCAAAGCAGTGTTTTATAGGCATCTTCCACCTTCAAGAATGCTGAATACCTCTTATACCTTTAATCAAAAGTAAACCATGAGAGTAAAGAAAGGAGATTTACTCAGCCAAGCAAGCAGAGGCCAGGGATGCAGCACCTCCAGCATCACCCTCCACTGGGGCTACAATGGCATGTGCAGAGGGCTCAGAGCAGGACAGGCCTGCAGGGTCTCCCTTACATCCTCTGAGCTGCTCCTCTGATGAACCCCTTTCCCTCCCCACCCTGCCACCCAGCTCCATCCTCCAGAAGTGGAATCTGCCTCCAAAATCCCTATAAGAAAGCCCAACAAACAAGGCTGCCATTCCTGCATTTCTCTCAAGCTGCCAACGGTGCCTAGGCATTGAGGAAGGAATGCTTTCTGCTAGATTCTCTGCTGGATGCGGCTTCGTTTAGTAAAATCACGACCTGGAACTGCAAACAGGAATTCTCAGACAGATCGTGGGGCCTTCAGCTTCAGCAGCAGTACAAGATATAAGTGTTAATTTGTGGTTAAGGCATATTTATCTGGAACAGCACTGAAGGGTGTCTTGGCCTTTCCTGTAGCACAGCACTGAACTGCCAAAATAAAGAGGCATTAAAAGTTAATAAAAAGGTCTGAAACGCGTTCATTAAAATACTTGGAAAACTTCACCATTTGGCTTCATACCATAGAACGAGTATGTGAGAACTTGACTGGGCTTGCCTGCCTCCCTAGCAGACTGTCTTGACTTAATACTTATAAAAATATCACCTGGCGCCTGATGCCGTGTTAAAAAGCCCCTACCATGTCAGGTACTGTTGTAATTTGCCCTGGAAATGCATCTGAAGCAAAGGAATGCATAAGCACAACTTCAGAGCTCAAACAGGGAAAATACTGGTTGTTACATAAATCAGTGGATACAGATGGTATTTTGCTTATTTTAACCATCAGCCCAAAGTTTCAGGGGCTGGTAACTTTGCCACCCCACTCTGGTTCATCCTGCCTCTGGATGGATGGATGTTGCAGCTAGTGCTCCCAGAGCAGGCTATGTGGATACCACATTTTCAGGTCATATCTGGAACCATTTCAAGGAAAATCTAGCCCTGTATTTGACCTCATTGCTCTATTTACTCACCACACTAATTAGGTCGGGCAGAGGGAAGGCCAACAAGACAGGTAGGATGGACTATTTGCATAGCTGCAAGCGGCTTCTATCTGATGGCGTGGAGTGGATTGAACTATAGGTGGATTGTGGGTCAAGAGGTTGTTTGAGTTTCACATTCACGGCTGCCCTCTCCACAGCCAGTGCTTTTGTCAGCTGTTCCACAGCACTCCGCATTGCTGCTCGGTCATGAACTGAGGGCTGGATTCAAGCTCCCGGGGATCAGGACCGCTGTGGTTCTGTGTCCATGCGGCACCCTGGGGACAAACCCTATGCTGCTTCAGTGAAAGTTCCCACTGTCCATCTCAGCCTATGGCCTGCCTGAAAGCCTGAGCCTTGGCAAAAATTTGTCAAAAGATGAAGCCATCTTTGATCTAGTATTTACTTTTAGGGTAAAAATTAAAAGATATGTGAAGCACTAGCTTGAGTTTCTTTGCGTAGTCCTTGTTCCTCTTACCCCACCCATTTCTCTGGGATGCCAAGCCTCTGGCTAATATTCCACTACCACATTTGGGATTATCCTGCTTCACAGTGTTTATCCTGCTTCCTTGAAACTGCGGCGACTACCTTGGGACCAAGACACAGTATTGAATTTTTCCACCTATCGTAGCATCTATGAGTCCAAGGTGTTGGAGTTGGTGGCCTTTTCCCTAGATGAGCTCTCAGAGTTTTCAGGCATAATAAAATCAGCCTTATGGGGTTTTTTTAAGGTAGGGATTATTTTACCAAGGAAGTAACTAGTTAGCATTTTTCCTTTTGCCTGGGCAAAAGTGTATGATTATGCAGCACTTCTCCAGCAGTGGATTGCTGTTCCCAGACAGGCTTCCTTTGGGAGCCTGCTGTAGATTTGAGCTGCATGTCTCCCACCCTGCAAAATCCCAGGGCAGGGCTATGTGGAGGCACAGAGCAAGTTCAGAACAGGCAGGCTGTGTGTGGAGGTCACTGGGACCCATGTAGCACCACGTGTAAGGAAGACAGGGGAGAAACGATTTTCAGCCTTCCTACCCACATTCTCTGCCCAAAATGACTTCTGCTTGAAGAGCATCACACAGACAGCACCTGGCTTAGTTTGGGTGACTGAACCTAAAACCTCAGTGGAAGAATCACACATTAGCATCCCTGCATGGCAACCACAGTTCATGCAGGACAGTCCTACCTGTAAGCACCACCACAGTCCTCTGCACCCTGGAGCACAGAGTATCAAGTACGACCTGTTCACAAGGACCTCAATTTCTGGCAAGAGCAGCACCTAGCTTCTCCAGATCCATTCACCTGTCTCTTTTCTTCACAGGAAGCTCACTGAAAGACTTCCTGATAGGAAAAGATCACTGCTGAAGGGATGGAAAGGAGCCCACACAGTGGAAGGTATGCACAAGTCTTCCTTCCACAACTTTTCTATTATCAGTAAAGAACAAAGAAAGAGCAGATGTATATCTGATGTGTTTACATGAAAGCTGCAGTATTTACTGATGCTTTTAAGGTCATATTTTACTTCAGTCAAGCACTGAAAAAAAATGCAGAGAATCTCTTGCAGTTAGTTAGCTAAACATCTTTTCCCGCCTTTCTATTGGGTAAGACAAATACTCACAATAAACTTTATCTGGGAGACAGTTCAAGGAATTGGCAAGAAAGCCTAAAATCCACTAACTCAAGGTCACTCATCCACTCAAGGAGTCCAGGCCGAGTGAGGAATGACCATAAATGATCACATTTGACACTGATTCAGTGGCTTGTGTAAAACGTGAGTGAGTCTTCACACAGCTCCTGTGGGAGGAGCATCGTATCACACTGACAAACTACAGAGGCTTCTATGAAGAGTCCCAGACTCCTCTGGGCACAGAAGGATAATTTTCCACCTAATCCCTGGGAGTTCTAATCAAAGCATGTATATACACAGGAGTGTGGACAAATCTGTCACCTAAGCCCATTTTGACTGAGCTATAAATCCAAGAAATGGCACTCTGGAAACACAGCCAGGACACACCCTGGGTACTCCTGCCATCACACCACGTCCTGGCAGGGGACATTACCTCTCGGCATCCTAGTAGCTTTCTGGGAGCTATGTGGGCACCATCATTGTGGTATCCCAATATGTCCCAGTGACCAGCAAGACAGGGAATTTTACAAATAAAGACAGCTAAAGTGAATGGCCTGTTTTCTTGATGATCCATGGTTCAGATTAAAAAATCTTGGATCTCTTGAATGGAAATTTAATGTTTTATGCACCAAAAACACCCTTCCTAGCAAATGTACTCTCGGGCTTAGTAGTTAAAACTCCCCACCTGCTTTCTGGGTGTCAAGAAATCACACGGATGCCCAAGTTGTTCCCAGTCAGCTCTGAGGTCTATGGCCCTGGTCAGTGCAAGAGGCAGGGTACTAACTAAATGATCCAATTCTGATCCAACAGTTTTCCAATTATGGTGCTACTTGAAGCTTGCATGGAAAAAATAGGAGAAAAAGCAGACAGTTCTCTTTTGTCCTTTAGAATGGAAAGTCTGAAGCCATTTTGCACTGTTACATCTCTGTATCATTCTACACTGTCCACCACATATAAGAACTGATGTAATGTGAGCTAGAGCAAAGCCTATTGGGAGGTACTAATACAAAAATAGAAACCTCCTACACCAAATGCTGTGCATGTGCTAAGACCTGTGTGAGAGAGACTGCTTGTAAATATTCTTTGCAATCTGCATAGGAGTTGTGCGGAGGCAACCTGAAGACCTCCAGCAGCAGAAAAATGAGATAAATAGGCATTTATTTCGCTGAGCATCTGGGGAGAAGGGCTTTAATATGTGCTAGAAGAAAGTGAAGATTGAAGTTATCAAGCTGTGTCATGATGGACTTAAATAATAAAGGCCTGAGCTGCCTTGTACAGCTCCCATCTCATGGAGGAGGGTTTCAGAAAGGTGAGAAATAGTCTCTCACCATATCTTTTCTCTCTTTGCTTGGCAGCTTTCTGTGCTTCTTAGCTAGAATCTCATAGAAAGATGTCACAAATTTACTGTGCACGGCAAACTTCCGTCACCTGGAAACGCCCTTCCCAGCTGAAAGACTCCGTAGCGGAAAAATAACTTAGCTGCGTGAAGCATCTTCTTGAGCTGTGCGCAGCGTGGGCTGTGGGCAGGACGGAGGGCAGGAGCCGTGCTGCGCGCCCCCGGTGCACGCGTGCCATCAGCGGCGCTGGTCGCACCTGCTCGTCAGAGGCTGCTCCGCGCTTCCCCCTGCACAGCTCTGCGCCCCCGCCGCACCGCCAGCCGCTGCCTCTTCGGGATGAAATGTTTCCTGTGCTGCCTCAGGCAGTTTCATTCAATGTTCTACTTATCTGGAGCTTATACTTCCAGCCAGAGGGTTGATGTGTTACCAAGCAAGGAGTAGGAAAAAAGTTATTGACATTCATTTTTCCAAAATTAAGTAAATGTGAGCAATTTTTTATTTTTTATGGTAAAGTGGCTTCTTCCCTTTCTTCTTTTTCCTTCCCACCAATACCAGACCGCGTGGTTTCCAATACCTTCCCAGAGCCAGAAAACATGTGCTTTTCTATACCTTTTTTTAAAGATTAAAGTCACTGTTCAAGAATCCAATCAAACAAATTTCTTTTTAAAAATCATACAAAATCTAACACCTACGATAAAACATTTCAAATTAAAAGCTGCATATTTCACAAGTAATAGCTAACCAAAAATAGAACTATTAAGGAGAAATTTCAGACATCTCTATCCCTTTCTCACAAAACTATAGACCAATAGAAGACCCATCTATATTAGAATAAGGATTGACTATAAGCTATTTAAATCTATTACATGAGTTTATTTTGTTAACTGTAGAAGTTTCTTAGCTCCAGAAATCTGAAAGCTCGTGAACATTAAATAGGAGCTCATCTCATGGAGACAAGTGTCTGGTTATATTTCATCTTTGTTTCAGCACAGCATAGAGGGGGCTGGGTGCTCACAGAAGTCTGCCTGGCAGCAGACCAGAGCCATGGGAATATTCCCATTTATGTGGAAGGAATTGGGAAAATTGATGTCAGCTCTGGAAAAAAAATCTCTACTTTGTGCATGCTACAAGTTGTCAATTTACAGCTGTAGCCAGTTATGATGACCCAATTAAATTGCCAAGTATGGGTGCAGCCTAAGAAGGCTCTTTATATAAAACAATGGAGCATTTTTTAGTTGCTAGTGTAATCAGATGTGACAGGAATCTTGAATTTGACAAGCTGACTTGAAAGCTAGGTCTTACCTGCAAGGATACAGTCATGCATGATTTCCCCTACAACAACAGTCCTTCCTACCCTGGTGTTTGGACACTGATTTCCAACACTCTTCAGGATGTGATGGGTCATGGGCTGTCCTGGTGTCACAAATGACATTGCAAAGGAAGCACAGGAATGTCCTCCTGGGCATCATTGTACTAATGCCCATAATTTAACTTCAACAGTATCTTCCGCATGGTCTCTTCAGAAGGGGAAGCGTGATCACCTTTGAATTTATAATGTCCTATAATGTAGGCATGTAAAGTTAGTGCATCTACATTTGAAGCTAGACACCTAGGTGTTCCAGGTCAGGCTGGATGGGGCTTTGAACAAGCTGATCTAGTAAAAGATGACCCTGCCTATGGCAGGGGAGTTTGAATAGATGATCTCTAGAGGCTCCTTCCAATCCAAACCATTCTGTGATTCTATGATCCTATGATTCCATGATCTCTTCTCCACTCCTGAACTCATTTTAGATACCTATACATATAAATACATGTGCATGCATATGTGCACAAAGATATGTGCATTCACTGGCCAAAATGAGACTTCAGAAGCACTGATACCAGTGCAAGTATTCGTACGAAAATATACACAGCATGTTCTTTTCCTTATTTCTTCAAGGCAGTGTTACTGCTGGTCTGGCATCCCAGCATCTACTGGGCCATTCTCAGCCTTGCACACGAACACACACTTATGGGTATATGTACCCAGGAAACAGCACTGGCTGAAGACTGGATAGGATTTATAAATCAATCAGGAATTGCATAACTTCCTCTTTGCTGTTGTGATACTCCCTGGAACTTAGGTGTTTCAGTAAGGAAGGAATATTTCTCAAATTTATGCAAGGACAGCTGTAAGCTTTTAGTGATTGATTGAAATTTCACCCAATCTGAAATAACATCAACTTGCAAAGAACTGTAAGGATAGCAGGTTGGTACCTCTGTCCTGAGCCCCACTGTAAGTTATCATAGGTAAATATGTTATACAAACACAAATGTATCAAGCACTATTTAAAACATATAAGGCTGCTTACCCTGCACAGTTAGAAAGCAAGCCTATGGGGCACCACATCTGCTAATCTGGTATCTGGAGTCATCTGTGGACAGCTCTGTCTTTTACCTTTGGTCTTATCTCACCTCTCTCCAGACTATGAAATGCCCAGACCCTTTGCTGGGCAGCACTGACATCCCCCTTCATCTCATCCTGCCAGCTGAAACAAATCTGACACCTGACTTTCCTCTCATAACATAGGCTTTTCCATCTCCTGCAGGTTTGTGATGCGCTTCTCTTCACCTTCAAAAAATCCCTTGGGAATGCAGGCAAACACAGCTTTCCAGCTGACATTCAAAAGAGCCCTGAACCAGGGCATTAAAGCTGCCCTTGCTTTGCTGGTCAGCTGTACATGTTATACACACTAGAACGATGCTTCCTGTGTATCAGTGGCTCAGAGTCCTGCTGCGCCTGACTAATGCAGCATGATGCAGCTCATGCACCAGCTCCAGTAGGACACGCTCCCATCCAGCCAGTCATCTCCTTCCCCTGGTAAATGGCTGCATTCATAGCAAGTGGTGCCCAAGAGCTGAACATCTTCACCCTTACAGCAGCCAGCCCAGAGACCATAGCTACTGCTCCACTATCACATTTCACCACATTTCTGTTAACAGCATGCTGTCATCAGTTTATGTTCCTGCCTCCTTTTCACTTCTCGTGACACAGCTGGAAATAAAGCATTAAATAAGGTCCATTCCAAGTCCCATCCTGGAGGTATTTCACCAGTATTTGTTTCTGGCATGTTTGTTCTCATTCAGTCATAACCCACCATTATCTTCCCATTTATCCGTGCCTTCCTTGTATTAAAATTCATGTTTCTCCAATATAAGAAAGAAGTTATTTGGTTTAGTTCAACATCTTAGTGCAGATTGCATTTGCCTTGCCTGAAAAGGTCAGCTATTTTACAAAAAAAAAGGCAAAATGTTAATTTGGCATGATCTACTTTGAGCAAATTCATGTTGTATTTCATCGCATTTTCAGTTACCTCCTGACTCTTTCCTTCAGCATAGTCTTTATATCCAGCTGATTCACATACCTAATGCCTGAGCAGGAGGGAAAAAGAGAGAAAAAGTTGGTGCCCAATTTCCCTCTGTTCCCCACTCTGCTCTGTATCTGTGACATTGCAGTTGCTGAAGTTCATGCAGGCAGCCTAAAATAGAAGGAACAAAACAAGGCGTAAAGTCATGAGCTAACCCATGAAGCTCTCCCACAGAGCATGGACTATGAATCCTTCCTGACAGAACCTGCTGCCTCATGAAACTCAGAGCCCGAGGGGCTTAGTCAAATATCTTAGATAGAGATGAAACACTAGCAATTATTAAAAGACAATTAAAAGAATTATCTTTCTTCATACTCCATAAACTGTCCTCTAGCTGGGCTAGAACAACGTGAACTCCTTGGCTGAAGAGCTCTTTATCAGGTGGACACCATAAATTTAACAACATTCTCTGTACAGTACGGCCACCATCCAGAACAGATACCACTGCAGGTGAAGAATTGCTTTTCTGCACCAGGGCCACAGCTGTATCTTCAGCTTCCACAGTGCCTCTCCATCGCAGAGACACACCATTTCTGGGGAACGTAGAGATATGTGGATACAGTTTGCTTTCTACACACTGCATTTGGAAGTACACAGCATGGCAAAGCTCTTGTGTACGCTCCATGCCAAGCAAGAGCGAGCCTGGATGGAATAGGCGCTGGGTTTGGTAAGCAGGGAGGCTCTGTATCAGCTTGTTAAAAGGATGGTGTCTATCGATTAGGGCGTGTAGGTAGGTAAGCTGCAGACACAGAGGAAGGTTTAAGGCTCTGCAGCTCGCTGGGAGTGGCTTTGTCAGAATGCACCTGGCAGGTGCATCACACGTGTGGCCAGCACTGCAGAGAGGCACAGCACTGCTGCAGCCCAGGAAAGCGCTCCTTGCCCTGCCCCCCGGGCACACAGGCACTGGTCACAGCAGCAGCACAGGAAACTGCCAAGATGGCAGGTGCCAGTGGCACATCATCAGCTTCCACCTTACTGGAGAAGCCTGGGGTTGGGTGCTTCAGGAAGGGATGCAGCCCAGACAGGCAAAGCCTGTATGCCCTCCAGCAGTATGGGAGACAGCAACTGTCATCACTTACGTTCCCAAATGACCCAAAAATGAAGAGGTGGGCCCAGCCCGCCAGCTAAACTTTCCCAGAAGACTGGAAAAGGAGAGTAAGGGAGAAGACAATGACAGTCTTGCCAAGCATGCCCCACCCCAGGTTCCTCTGTGCATGCAGCCACTCAGGGAAGCGCTGCCTGTGCAAAGCTTTGTGTGCAGCTGGCCAAGCACTGAGCACTGCCTCAGGCACCTGCCCCTCACTGTGTGCCATCCTCTCTGCCCATTCATGCACACCCAGCTCTTCTACCACAGCAATTCAGAGTAACAGTGGTGGGCCTGCTTCCAGACACCTCCTGGCTGCTGCTGGGGCAGTGTGTACCGCAGGAATCAGACCCCCAGGAGCAGTGCAGTGGCATCCTTTCACCTGACAAGTTGTACGTTTCTTATTTCAAGCTACATCTGTGTTCTGCAGATCACAACACCCAGGAAGGCATCCTCAGGGGCCTACAGCAGAACACAACATGCCTGGGAAGGGCAGTTTAAGACTGATTAGTCCTTCAAAACCATTCAACGTGTATTTATAAAGCTGCTGTTTCCTAAACTGACAGGACTTTCTATGAGTGCAAACCCTTCTAACATTCAGTGAACATCAACAGTAACAGAAACAAATGATAGATTATTCATGTATAATTGGTATGTTGAATGGAACATAATTTATGCAGTTAAAAAAAAAAAAAGTGCAGCGGCAGAAACAATAACGGCACGAAGCTGAGGCAGCAGAGGTTTAGGTTAGATATCAGGAAAAGATTCTTCACCCAGAGGGTAGCTGGAACAGGCTCTTCAGGGAAGTCATCACATCACCAAGCCTGACAGAGTTCAAGAAGCATTTGGACAACACTCCCAGCCACATGGTGTGATTCTTGGGGTGTCCTGTGCAGGGCCAGCAGTTGGACTCAATGATTCTTGTGGGTGCCTTCTAACTCAGCAGATTCTATGATTCTAAATAAAAAAACATTTCTCACTTCATCTCATTATGACCTTGAATTTTACAGCTGACTATCACAAAATAGAGTAGAACCTTTTAGCACTTTTGATACTGTATAATCTATAAAACCCTTTCTTTAGAAAGGAAACTTAAAACATATTGAGAAGAGAGCATTTTCCTTCCTGCTGTGAAATTAATGTACTAGCTCCCTCATGGCCAAGTGGTAGAGAAATATAAAAGTGATTTTGCCCAAATACTGATTTCTCTGTTGCACTTTGTTAAGTAGAGCTGATACATCACTCCCGGTGCTCTCTCTGGATAAAGTCAAACAATAATGAGGCAGAAAATGCAGACTTCAAATAAGGCAGGACAATAATACTATAATAAAATAACTGTCTCTGAGTTTCTTTAACAACATTTATTGTTAAACAACTGCATTGAAATCCACCTCAGCTTACCAGCTTTTAAATGAAACAATGAACAAACAGTCCCAAAACTGCTGACATTTTGACTATGACTTTTAAAATATATTCATCTCTATAAAGGTTAACCTAAAATATCTTGAGAACTCTCTCACTTTCTTTCAATTTATTCAAGTCCCTCAGCAACCAGGACATAGTCACTCCATATAAACTATGCCTCCTAAGTGCTAGATTTGAAGAGGATCTTGCCTCTGCATATGGTGGCAAGGGACAGCTCTTGTTTTTCTCGACATTTTCGCAGTTTGGCATTTCAGAGAAAAAAGAGCTCGTTAAACAGCTAGTTAATATGCTGGGAATGACCTTGCAAAGAGAAAACAGCGTGAGAATAAAGTTCTCATGAAACTCATACTTATGTATGTCAGCTTGGATAGACTGAAAAAGGATGGAAAATGGTGTGGAGTGTCCAAAGTTCCAATCCACCTGCCTCGACTTTGCCCAAGCAAGCTGTCAAGCTGCCTTCCTGTATAAGAAAGAGTTTTATGGCCAGATCTTACATATCTGTGCTTTGCAAGAAGGCTGGTGCCCCATGATGGCCACCCTGGAGGCTAGGCTCCCACTGTGGACTTCATTCCAGTCGGTGATCCCCAGTCCAAGCTGACCACAGCAACAGGAGCTTCTTCCAGTACAGAGTTTGGTGGCAAGGAATATACCATGTTTTAATTTAAAAAGATTGAAAAACGGAATCCAGCACATGAAGAAAAAAATCTTTGGAGAAGATATGTCTGGTCTGAGACCAACAGATCCCTCTGTCTTGCTACCACTGTTCAAGTGGAGAACATGCCCTTAACCAGAATATATCCTCTCCCTGAGGACTTAATACAGACGAAAACTTCAGGGACCAGATTCTCAGATAGTATAAATTAGCATAATTTCATTAACTGATCCAGCTAGACCCTAATCTCTGGTTGCTGCAAGCTGCATTTAGGTTACTTCTTTTCCTACACTTTTCTGGATGACTATCATCCTTCTGTCTGACCATCATTATATTGTGGTAACCACAGAACAGTGGTTTTTCCCTTAGACATAATCTGACCAGAAAACAAAGAGTTGTCAGAAGCCTCAGGAAATCAGCTAGTCCATATCTACTCTGCAGCAGGATTAGCTGCAGTTGCACTGTAGACTTGTTCTGTATCTTCAGATACCATAGCCTATGGATATTCCCAGGAGTTTTGGTTTTAATGATTGGGCAATTTCATCCATAGCAAGACAAAAAGCAGAGGGAATCTGAACCCTTACAGGTGCAGAGCAGATTTAGAGGCAGCTGCTTGCCAGGATCCCATCTTGATATTGGAGTGGGATTGGGCTGGGAAATAGCAAGGAGCTCAAACTGCACACTGGGATCCACCAAAACCACTTTTTCATGTTTGTATAGGCAAGCATGGCAAACTGGCTCTGGCTGCTGCTGTCAGTGATATTCTGAAAGCTTGGAAGAAGTGGAAGATACTCTGTATGGTTCAGCCAAGGGGTTATTTGGGTTGTCCAAATAGTCTTAGCCCACAGCTGATGTGCGTGGACTAAGAACTCAACAGTACTCCAAAATTGTGGGAAATTAATGATCATTCTCCTTTCTTCTGCATGCTGTAAGTTGATTGTTACTCCAGCTGTCACACAATTGCATCTTAGCTCTCTCCAGACCAATTTTTTTATATGTGGCACTATGTTCCTGATGGATTCGTGCAATGATTTATCAAGCACAAAACTAGCCGCAAGTAAAAAGACTGAGATCTATGAAAGATCATTTCTTCAAGTAAAACCCATGAAACTGAATTACTGAATGCAAAGAGTCCTCCAGGGAGAGTGTTTCTGTGCAGAAGAAAATAATTGCTCTTTTTCATTTGTTCTACCAACACTTTATCTTATGCTCAGCTGTAGTTTGAAAATCTAAACCAATCACAAGACATCAGACCAAGTGTCCTGACTTTGCAGTAACACGCCCGCAGCTGAAAAATAGAATCTAGTGTGCCGACTGCATTGATGACACGGACAAAAAAGAGAAGTCCTTCTTGCCAGTAGAACCACTACCATATGATTATTCATTTACTTTAAATTCAGCAAATCACCCTCCAGTAATTACTAGCCTAATCTAATCTCACTTGCATTTTAACATCCAATTAAAAAGACATATACCACAATACGCATAAAAAATCAACTGACCTGCAGCAGCACCAAACACATAAACACATCCACAAACCTGAATGGGGAATAACACCTGACAGAAGTTCTCAAGAAGATGATGTTATCTGTCGTTTCTGTTGGAGCCTCGTTATAACTTAAATCAGAACAGAGCATGCATGGACTTTCTCCAACACATACAAGGGCACAAGTCATAACCAAAAAATTTCAGTCAAATTTTTCTGGAGCATCCACAAGGAGATGGTATCGTGTGTTTTTAACTGCTCTAAAGGCTTGGTAGAGATATTTCAGTGGAAGTGCTATCCTTCAGGATTTCTTCAGCCCAAAGCTGGACACAGCTAGTAAAGTACTGAGGCTTGCTGAGGTCCAGGATCTGGGCATTTGTGTAAGCATGTCCATGCTTGTGTGTGAAAGCAGAAGGCAAATAAAGCCATAAAACAATAAAATGTGTCAAGACATCAATTTTTTTTCCAGCAATTACACAAAGTCTACACCTTTAATTAAAATTAAATTATAATAGCTCTAGACCTCTGACCCATGTCAGGAAAGACAGTCATCAGCTTCCTGATGGGGCAATGTCAGACAGGGGGTTTCTGTTTTCCGGGGGGTCAGTTGTAAGCTGAAGATCTCAGCTGAACCACCATTATGTGTTACTTGGAAAGCAGCACCCTCCTCGCATGGTGGTGCGGAAATACAAGAATTACCACAGCAGCTCATAAAAAAGACCAGGACATAACTAGAGGGCCAGGCTCCTGTTCCTGTAAGGGGGGTGATGCAGTGATCCCATGCACTGAGCTAGGATTACAAGGCACAGCCTGACATCCTGACCCTCTCCTCTTTCCTGCACTTCTTTGCCTTCTTGAAGTTCACAGTCTTCTCCTAAAGGAGATACTTGGCTGAGCTGAGCACTACTTTTCCCAAAAGGAAGCCAAAGGAGAATGTAGAAGTGACTGGCACCCCGTTACCATGATAATTTAGTGACTGGTGAGCACTTGCCCACAAAGTGGAAGGCTACCTCTCAGTTTCCCCCCCCCAGTATGATCATAATCCAGGCTTTCCTCTGCCCACTTCTATATATACACCCTCAGGCTTTTTCTCTCTTCCTGCTCCAGATCTGTCTTCCTGTCTGGGCCCAGCTCTGCTTTTGCCAGCCCCAGTCCTGGTGGTTAGAGAATACAAATCACAATGAAAACCATGGGTTTGAATGCCTTCAGGCTGGAAAAAGAATTGGATCCAGGTGCTTCCCAACACTAACCAACAATGTCAGCCATTATGCTTGAGTGACAAGCAGAAGTGCCACTGTACTGGTTTGCCACAGCCTGGTTTTT